>JAPDNY010001501.1:0-15061 GCA_029375565.1 Gekko gecko | reverse complement strand
GTGTAAGGAAAGGGGGTGATTTTCACTGATTCTCCTCTCGTGCTGCAAATTCTCAGTCCCAATTCATTAGGATTGTCGGCATGAGGCTGGCAACCAGTGGGAGACTCACCAGTTGGGTGTGGGCACCCTTGCCAGCAATGTAGTGATGTCACCAGTGATGTGATTATGTTGCTTCTGGCATGACTGGAAATGACGTCATCATGTTGCTGGTGATGCTCTAGCATTAGGCCAGAGCTCTATGGTTTTACCGCATGCTTTTCATTTTTGGCTGAACCCTAGAGTTCCAGGAGTGGGGCCATGATGTCATATAATATATACATATAATGGCTGAGTTCAGACTGGCAGTTTGAAGCGGGAGCCTGTCGTGGCAAAAAGCCTTGGAACAAACTGTTTCGGGTTTTCCCAGTCATATGGGGCGGACTGATGCGGGAGCATACTGAGAGGAGGCGTGCAGGAGCGTTCAGACTGCTGGCCCGGAGGTGCGGCTGTAAACGGCTTTTTCCTGGTAAATCAGCTGGATGCCTATGTGTGTATGAGCACATGAGGGCATATGTGCTCACGCGCTCATACACACATGCACACATAGACAATTTGGGGAGGATCCCGTTGCTCCGGCACCACATTGGGCAGTAGAGTGGAGCATAGCCAATCATATCGCTGCTGCCTTATGCGCAACGCGGGTTGCTCCCAGATTTTCAGCTGAATGTTCACACTTCTGGGAAGCGGAATGTAGTGGGATAAAAGCACTCTCCGGGATTTGCTACCACTTTCAACAGATATCTTTTAATCCGGGAGCAAAGCAGAACAGCATGGGTTGCCTACGGGTGGGGAACGCCAGGCAGATATGCTTGTGTGAATGCCCCCTTTAATCTGCTTGGGAAATTTGGTTGAAACATGGCTGAAACGTGGCAATAGAGGGGCCAATTGCCAGTCTGAACTCAGCCAATGTTGTTTTACCAAAACACAGATAACACATATACTTTATATGGGGACAGTTCAGTGTGAGAAAAACAGAAAATGGTTTGAAAATAAGGAATCACGAGTTTGATGCAAAGAAGAGATGAATGGGATAAAAAGAGGGTTTTCAGGTGGAAATGGCCCAGATGAGAAAATCAAAAGGCAGCCTAACTCAAGATAATGAATTGCTAATCCTGTGACCTTGTTATTGCAGGTAAGATTTCTGTCTCTTACTAAAGAAAATCTTTTCATAATAGCTGAAAAAAGAAGGCAGTTTTTATTTTATTTGAACAGGATTCACTCAATGCTTTAGCAATAGCAATTGGTACCTAAAGTTTGTTATGGAAGAAAACAGTGAAACAAAACCAAGCTGGGGTGTTACCCAGACACCATGAGACAGTTAAATGAAGCAGGTTTCACAAAAGTGAACTATCCTTTTTTCATGGGGGGAAAGGGAAAGGTCACAAATGGGAATGCATTTTTCTTCTCTAGCCTCTTATTCTTCCACATTTGTTCTTCCAGCCACTCAGAGAACCATTTTTTGGGCCACACCAGATGGGAAGGGGCTGTGGCTCAGTGGTGGAACATCTGCATGGTATGCAGAAGGTCCCAGGTTTGATCTCCATCATCTCCAATTAAAGGATCAGGTAGTAGGTGACGTGAAAGACATGGAGAGTCACGGCCAGTCTGAGTAGACAACATTGATCCTGATGGATCAAGGGTCTGATTCCGCATAAAGCAGCATCATGTGCTCGTGAGATGCTAGAAGATCTATGAGTTGTCAATGAGGGGGACACAACCTCAGAAGCACATTATTCAGGAAACAGCTGCATGAACTCTTTGACAGCACTCTGAGGAGGGGGGAAAAATAAGATGGGGAAAGTGGAGGTTCAAATCCTTGCGAGGGGGAAGTAGGGAATCAAGGCATAACTCACTTTTTGAGTGCCTGTCAGTGGTATAAAAGTGAGACAATACATGTGTGTATCCTTCTTCTTCTCTTACTGTTCTTTTGGCTCAAAGGTCTTGAACAGATCAAGATCCAACTCTCTTATAGGCAATCACCACAGCTAAATATTTAGCGACTGCTAAGCCATATTCCCTCTCAATTTTTTTCCCCTTCTGAGCAGAGCAGTTCATGTCCTGAGCAGAATATAACTGCCGTAATCTTAAAATGGGCAACGGGCAGTGCAATACACTCTGTGGCTCCAGATTGCTGCCCAGTGAGGCTTCCTGCACACAGCTCATGCACACAGCTTAGAGTGAACGCTGCTGCTAAGGTAGTTTTCTGATCCTCGTCTACAAGGGAAAGCTGAACATTTTTATTTATTTTTTTGGAGATGGTAAATTCACATAACCTATCAAGAGGGAGGACAAATGCTTTTGTCTCAGGTTAGACCAGTTTTCACACTCCAACAAAATATGTTCAAAGTACTCGAGCTGACCAGGTCCGCATTTACAAACTCTCTCCACAGACTCCCACTCTCCCCAAATACACTATGCCTGCAAATCGCCTTCCAATATGGCTGAGGGGAAATAATTTAACTGAGAGAGCATAGATACTCTTCTTACAGGGCTCTTTTTGTAGCAGGAACTCCTTTGCATATTAGGTGACACACCCCTAATGTAGCCAATCCTCCAAGAGCTTACAGAGCTCTTCTTACAGGGGCTACTGTAAGCTCTTGGAGGATTGGCTACATTAGGGGTGTGTCGCCTAATATGCAAAGGAGTTCCTGCTACAAAAAGAGCCCTGCTCTTCTATAATGAGGGATCGTTAGGTCTTCTAAGGAGCTTGGGATAGCATAAGAGAAGGGAACTCTGAAGAATGGTGGTGACCATACATGCTGTGCTCTCCATAAGATATTTGTTCTATCCACATTCAATACAGAGGGCTTTCTTTGTTTTATGATGTCCATATGTTTGTCATCAAATGCTGACCATTAGACTCTATTCTTAATGATCACCTTCCATGGCCCTGTATAAGGGTCTTTCTCAAAAAGATTCAAAATTCCTTTCTTCACATTGGAGATTTTTTTTTTTTTTGCTTTAGTTTAAATACCAAGATCTGCACACAGGCTTTCAGTGCATTCTGAGCCAATTCAGCTCTGAAAGTGCCTGAAACACAGCCTGGTACACAGCAAATCTTGCAGATAAACTGTTACAGAGGTTGATTGAAAGATTCATCCATTGCCTCTATCAAGACCCCAATTCCATACAATAATTGGGATGCTATCTTAGAACTGAATACCTGAACAGCACCGGGTATGCAATTGCCTCCTTGGGTGGTGAATTATTTTTTCCATAGCACTAGTCAGATAGGCCTTCCAGCTCAAATTTGATTGAGCTCCAGATACCTAAATTGCTTTGCCTGTTCACCTGTATAACTTATTCCACACCCCTTTGGGGAGGGGGGGCACATCACGGAGCATCCATAATCATCCAGGCATCCTCATCATGGATTTAATCATAGACACTCGATCTGAGGGGCTACAGTTGAAGTTGTAACCCTGTAGAACCACACAAGTTTAGCACATGAAATGCTAGCTTCAAACTCTGGAAGTAGTCACCCAGCTGGAAGGAGCCATGCAGACACAAAAGAAAGCTTGAGAATGTCAGATCAGACTGAGTAGGAATGGGCCCTATGAGAGGGAATGAGGGAGTGAGAGGGAATGGGCCCCTGCCTTGTACAGGGGATTGGACTTGATGATCCTGGAGATTCCTTCCAACTCTATGATTCTATGATTCTAGGATACCATTAATTAAATTACCTTATATGGTCAATACCTTACTTATCACAAGGTTGTACGATACTGAAGTGTTCTTGTTTTGTATGCATATTGTAATAAACTCAATATTAAAAAAACAGGGGAACTAATTAATTAATGACCATCATCTCATATTTTTTCACATTACTGGCCTTTTCCCCTTTCTCCCATACAGCTATTTCATGAGTAGGGTTACTAGTATCAGGGTTAGGCTTGGAGTTCTCTCAGAGTTAACAACTGATCTTCAGTCTACAGAGATCAGTTTCCTTGAAGCAAATGACAGCTTCAGAAGATGGACTTTATGGCTGAGTTCAGACTGGTAGTTTGAAGTGGGAGCCAGTCACGGCAAAAAAGCCCCAGAACAGTTTTCCCGGTCACACTGTGCCGACTGATGAGGGAGCATACCAGGAAGAGGCGCGCAGGAGCATTAAGACTGCTGGCCTGGAGGCATGGCTGTAAACAACTTTCTCCTGGCAAATCGGCTATGTGTGCATGTGTGTATGTGAACATAAGCACACATGCACTCATGCACACATGCACACATGGCCAATTTGGATCCCATTGCCCCTTCTGTGTCATCCTCAGCACAATGATGTCACCCAGAAGTGACATCATCATGCTGGGCATGTGCACATGTTGATGCTCTAGCATTTTGGGGCAAAATGCTAGAGCATTGACACATGGCATGCCCAGCATAATGATGTCACTTCCAGGTGACATCATTGCAACACACTTAGTATGTGCACAAGAAGATCCTGGGATGGACCCAGGAGTCCCCCACTAAAAGTCAAGTAAGACCTGGCAATCCTATGGGTACCCTGGGATAGACACATGGAGCCTAAGGAAGCGGCAAGCAGTCCCTACTTGCACAACAGTTTCTGTTGGCAAAAATGGTCTGGGAGGGAAGTCTGAGGTCTGTCCTTCCCCCTTGCAGAGTTTGGAGCCACACAAAAAGATAGAGAGGCCTCAAGTGAACATGTGTCAGGAACCCATAACCCAACTTGTGTCACATGTGACGTGTGTTCTGGCCATCAGAGTAATGGCATTGTGTCATAATACCAGTTAACAATCCTGTAGTATATTACCAGTCAGGGATCCTGACAAGTAGTACAGGTAGCCTCTGTCTGGCATTTCTCAGTATCCTCTTTTCTGGCCATTTGGAGTCCTGGAATGAGGGATGTTCCAGCCATTTTGCTTTGTAGATTATAGCAGAAGCCTTCTTGAGATGAAGAACGGTCACGTAGTCCAATTTTCTATTGTCTTCACATTATTAAACAGTTAAATAGGATCTGACTTCAAGTGACTTTTCACCTGATTGTAGCCTATTTGTACTCATATGCATACAAATCAGCTGTGGGTGTGTATAGAGGTTAAGGCTCTGAGCTGCAGACCAGAAGGTCCATAGTTCAGCAGTTCGAGACCCTACTGCTGTGTGACGGAGCGAGCTCCCGATTCTGGCACCAGCTTCTGCTAACTTAGCAGTTCAGAATCAAAAAATTGCAAGTAGATAAATAGGTACCACTTTGTTGGGAAGGTAACAGCGTTCTGTGCACCTCGGCATTTAGTCATGCTGGCCACATGACCACGGAAACATCTTTGGACAGCGTTGGCTTGGAAATGGAGATGAGCACTGCCCCCTACAGTCAAATTCAACTAGCTTTATATATGTGTGTATTTCCACTGAAATCAGCAGAATCGAAGTCAGCAGAACTGATACAACTTAAAAACTTGTTCACTTTTTTCCTTTAAAAAAAGAGAGAGAAGATGCTAATGAAATTTATTGTCGGGGTAATATTCCATTCCGAGTCTTAAATAGATAATTAGAGTGGTCGTTTATTTTCTAACTTGGTTCCAAGCCATAGCCACGTTGTGCCATTTACTCTCGATTCTATACCAGTAGCATACATCTGGTCTCAAGAAGGTGTGATAAAAGTCCACAGGAATGTAATTGCTGTCCGGCGCCACAACGCATACCAATTAAGCTACTTTCTCGCAAGGAAGAAATACTGACATTCATTCACCGTAATCTTTTTTATCAGGTTGTACCCAAATAAAAATGACTTTAACACTGCGCTTGTTACATTGGAGAGGACAAGGGGATGGCAATTGCTTTGCATCTTAATTTGGAGTAGCTACAACTGTCCCATTACCCAAGGCTGAAAAGTCAGAGGAAAAGCAAAGACCTCTCATTAACTCCCTCACACTCCTTAGCATCTGATGTCCATTAATACTACCATCGGCCTTCACAAGCTAGCAAGGGAAATGTAACTGACATCATGAATAGGAATAAAATATTATTAGCGGTACTTGCAAAATCTTGGAAATTTAATTGTACTTACAGCTTAGTGCGAACTGACAGTTGAGCATTTCTGAAATATTAGCTAAGTGGCACACAAAGAACTCTGCAGTAGAATCTCATTAAAATATGAAACAGAACATTCTGAGTTCAAAAATGGATGTGTTGAAGAAGTTCTAATTCCTGGTAACAAAGCAGGGCCCTAACTTATGTAATGGTCACAATGCCATACATTGCAAAGTGCACGCCAATGGAAATCTGGGAAATTTACATTGGAAATAGGCCATGGACTCAATAAATCCCAGTGGAGCTTGTTTCAAAGCAGGGTTCCCACCAACACAAACCCTCCTACACCATCTATGGGATGGTTTCAGGCTTCCAAAAAAATAATAATGCCATTCAATAATGATGACTCAGAAATGTCCTAATTCATAGAGGTAGGAAGAAACACACATCTGGCACTTGCATCCCTCTATTTATTTAAATCTCTTTAGGCCACTCTTCTCCCCAATGAAACAGGTAATCCAGTGGATTTTCAGTATTGCCCATGAAGCATCAAGACTCCTTTTCAAAAGAGAAATCTTAGCAGATATGATTTAATCATTTCTAGGGGCTGCCATTTCAGTTTCTGGCTGCAGGCATGCTCAGTGTGAGTAACAATACTAGAAGTTGGTTTGTTATTGTATATTTACAGTGATATCATTGTTTACAGTGACACTATTTCAGAGTTATAAATTAATTTGGATGTTCACATGTTGTAATTGGATGGTTCCTTATTTATACGCAGTTTTGGTTTTCCTTACTACATCCTTCTTACTCTGTGTTTCCATTTTTGTTTTGTTTTATCTATGCTCAGTGTGAGATCAAGAATATGGCATGCATCATATGGAGAGACATTGGCTTAGATCTCCTGGAGGTTTTCCATGGGTGGAATTATTTGCACTCATGAAATACAACATTCTTGCCTTCCCCTCCCTCAGCCAGGGCCGGCTCCAGGTGTCCGGGCGCCCTAGGCAGGACAGCCTGGGGCGCCCCCACCGAGGATGCCAACCTCCCGGTGGGGCCTGGAGACCAGGGGCTGCGGCGGAGTGCTGGCTTCACCATCACCCCCCCACACCGCCCAGGAACAGGAGCTCTGCAAGGGTGCCATGCGGGCGCGTGGGAAGCAGGTTTGCAAAAGCCCAGGGGGTGCGCCTTTTCTCCCCCCTCCCTTCTCCTCCGCCTCCCCCTGTTCTCGACATGCAGCGCGCTGCAAGCTTGAAGGGAAGCAATGCACACTGGGGCTTGTAGTCCCCCGATGCAACGGGGGAATGGTAAGGATGAACTGTGTTTGCCAGACTCACGTCGAGAGGCGCCTTCGGTCCCACGGCACAAGCCGCGCCCGGGAGAGCCACGTGGAGCAAAAAGATGCCACCAGGGCAGGGAGGGGAGCGCGCTCGGGAGCTATTCTTGAGTTACGAGGCGCTGCCCTGCCAATGTCCAAATCCTGCTGGGAACTGCGGGAAGGAGCAACCACTTGCGTTACTTCCTTTGTCTCTTTTGCGGGTCCCTGCAAGGCGGCGCGCCCGGCCTCCCTCGCTCTCCCCCCCCACCCTGCCCTCCTCCCTCTGCTGCTCTCTCCTCCCCCCCGGGCTGCTCTCTTGGGCAGGCTCAGCCGGGGAAGGGGGGGCAGCAGGGGAGGGGAAGAGGGGGAGAGAGAGCCTGGGTGGTTTGCGCAAGGCGGGCAGGAGGGCGGGATGCTCCGGGCGCCACTTCTGGCCAGGAGGAAGCGGCCGAGGAGAAGCCGGCTCCATGAGCTCCGAGGTCGCCCCCCCCCACCTTGGCTTCCCTCGGCCCGCGCCAGCAAGCCAGGGAAGGGGCGGGGTTTAACACCCCCCCCCTTCCCTTTCAGCTCCGGCTTGTGTTTGAGCGCCCCCGGGGGCGCTCTTCGCTGGCGGCGCTGGTCGCCGCCCCGCCCCCGCTCCCCCCCAGCAAGCTCCGCTGCTGCCTCCTGCACCCCGCCAGGGCGCTCTTCGCTGGCGGCGGTGGCGGGGAGGCGGTGGCGGGCTTTTCGCGGGGGGGTCGGGGCGCAGTTTGGCGCCCCTGCGGGCCCGGCGCCCTAGGCGGCGCCTAGCTCGCCTGGTGGGCGAGCCGGCCCTGCCCTCAGCAGACTAAAATGTCCCCTGATTCCTGTTTTGTGGGGTCCCCTGCCCCTCAGGAATAAGATTCAGGGCTACTGTGAGAAGGGTATGGCAAACACAAATCCCTCGGCCCATGGAAAACTTCTGAGGGATCTAATATTTGGAAGCTCTGCCAATATTTTGAAAACGTCATCCATAATAATTTGAAAACATATTGGGTTGGAAAGCTCTGTTGATGGAAGCATTTTTGCCTGATTCACCATTCCCACTGCATGCTTTATGTTATTTCTCAGAGTTCCCTGTCTCCTAGTAGCAGCATTTTAGGGGGCATGTGAAGCTGCAGTGGAGCTTCTCATCCAATGGAAATTTTTTGAATCAGTGGCATTTTCCCAAAAGATTTAAGCCATTACAAACAGATTTTTAATTGTTTTGTCATCCTTTTTTTCTAAGGTGAGGGTAGATGATGTTTGGTCATCTACAACCAAACAAACAAAAACCTGTGGAGATTTTGGTTTGCCAGCAAGCAAAAGGGGTGGGAGAGATTGAGAGCTGTACTTGGCCATGCACACTGAGAGCAAACTGAGCCTCAACAGTACTGTCAGTGCCTCAGGGGCTCATACCAGTTCCTTAGATGGAGAATTGGCCCAACTGGTTTGGCATGTTACTATTGGGTTTGCTTATCCCGCTCCCCCACCAGTCATGTCATGAATTCTCTCTGAAGTCATAAATTTTGGGAGTGACAAATATCCATGATAAGACTGAGCTGAAGCTGACTTACACAGAGTCAGACCACTGGTCTATCAATATCAGTACTGTCTGTCCTCACTTGTGCTAGCACTCCAGGGTTTCAGGTAGAAGTCTATCACATCACCTACTTCTGGGTTTTCCATGAAAGTGATGTAACATGGTCCTGATGACTGTCCCTCCTTCTCATGCCTCCCCCAACTCCTGCCAACCCTAACATACAATATTGCAGCCGCATTGAAGCCAGGCAGTGATGAGTTGGGCCTGGCTGGGGAGACTTGTGAGTACCCTCCGTTTGTTTCCTTGATCTCATGTCATGTCAGTCCAGAGTGCTTGATATGGAAATTCTCCTGACTTACGATGGCCATTAGGCCTTTAAAGAATGTGAGTAGATCCATTGAGTAATACCCTGCTCTCAACAAAACTACTTGTGTCCTCTTGTTTTGAATACAGTGAATTCCTGGACGTTCCTTAATTTATCAGGCTTAAAGATGACAATTGTATTCTCAAAGGTGGCAAGAGCCTCCATAGATGCCTTTATTGTCCGATATTTCCTCAACTATAATCAAATTAAAACTTTGGGGTAAGGTTATCTTGTTTCTGTGGCCTGGGCACAGAAATTATGCTCTATCAGAGAGATTTCTAACTACGGTATTATTTATAAGTTCTACCTCCAGTGTGAAGATAAATACTTTAACTCACTGTTGTTCTAGCCATTTGTTTCATTGTGACAGAAACTATATCTTTTACTAAAAGCGTGCACATGTTATTTTTAAAAAAACTTACTTAGGAGAGCCTTGGTGATAAAGAATGGCCAGAAAACATTTTGGAATTACAAAATGCTTTATTGGACTTTTAGAATAATGAATGGAGGAGCGTACAAATGGAAGTAAGATGTGCTCTCATTTATTGAAAAAGCATGCAATCACCTTGCAATTTATGGCCATGTTAAATGGTTTTTAAAAAAGCAACAACACCAGAAGAAGAGACACGGGTAAGTAATGGTTCTCTTTGACAATTTATTCTTGCCTGAATTTCCCAATGTTATGAGCATCGATGTGATCCATAACTGCTGGTTCCTCTTCAGCCTACTGTAGGTTTCATTCATTCATTTAAATATTTATACCCTGCTTTGCTCCTCAATGGGAACCCAAAGCAACTTATAACATCATTGTCCCCTCCTCCATTTTGTCTTCACAAAAACAATGTGAAGTAGGTTAGGCTGATAGACAGTGACTGGTCCAAGGTCACCCAGTGAGCTTCCATGCCAGAGTGGGGATTCCACTTTGGGTCTCTCAGATCCAGGACTAGACCCATTACACCATGCTGGCACTCAGTGATACCACCCGAGCCATCCCACTCAGCCTGGACCTGTTGGTGCTGCTTGTTTTTAATTTAATTCAGCCATGATGGAGGAGTCCAAATTTGACTGGAACAGCATGGTTAGCAGAAGGGAGGTTTCACCATTCCCTTGTGCTGTTGCCAATCTAAATCACCCTCTGAAACCACTGTTAAGCCTTTGGATGGAAAACTACATAGAGTTGGCTCAACTTAAATTGGCCATTTTTACTGTGTAAAGTACTGGGTTTTGGGCCTCATGACTCGGACGACGACATAAGAGAAGACGCGTTTATTCGTACTTCACACAAGACAAAGAACAAACAGTAACGGCCGGAGGCTAACTATATACAGTTAGGGGGACGGCCCCATATTCCTATTGGCGGGTTTGAATCGCCCGCCAATGCTGCCATTGGTTCTCTACTGGCGAGCTCAGGAACCTAGTCCCTATTGTTCTCAGAGAGCGAAGCTTGGCTGTATTTCGCCAGCTCTGCCTTCTGATCCCAGGACACAACACCCCTCCCCCATAGTTCGTCTCCTCTCAGGTGACGTAGTCCTTTACAGTATGCTGGTGGCCTCCGTTCCCTTAGTGAACGTCGGGGGGCCGGTACCGGACTGGCGGGGCCCCCATCGGGTGGTCCTCCCGCACAAGGAGCTTGGATCTCCGGTAGTCGCTGTGGTGGTGACGGTGGCGGCGGCAACAGTGGCGGCAGCGGCGGTTCAGCTGTCTCTGGGACCCCATCCGGACTCCGTGGTCTTTCAGGCTCCGGCTCCGCTGGCGGTGCCTGCAGCCGATCGGATGCTGGAGCGGCTGCGGCGTTTCTCGGTAACGGGGCCTGGATCCCTGTGTCGGGGGTCTTGCCGCCTCCGGAGCTGGTCCACGTGTTTCCGGAGGACCCTGTCCCCATCTGCTAGGACCTCGTAGGACACTGGCCCGGTGGGTTTTAGGATGCGCCCGGCCAACCACTGAGGCCCCGCCCCGTAGTTCCGGAAGTAAACAGGTTCCCCCGGGAGGAAGCTTCGGGGCGTCTCCCGGGTTTCGACCATCTTTCCCTCTGGGGCTCGGTCCGGGTGGAGCCTGTCTAACAAGGTCGTGGGGCGGCGGCCCATCAATAGTTCTGCGGGGCAATGCCCGGAGATGGGGTTTGGGGTGGTGCGGTGTTTTAGGAGGAAGCGGGCCAGCCGGAACTCCCAATCCCCCTCCATTATGCGGCTGAGGGCTTCTTTGGCGGTGCGTACCGTTCTCTCCGCCTGTCCATTTGTTGCCGGGTGAAAGGGCGCTGATCGTATGTGCCTGATTAGGTTGCTTGCGAGGAACGCTTGAAACTCGGCAGATGTGAACGCTGCCCCATTGTCCGACACGATGGTGTCTGGCAACCCGTGCGTTGCGAATATTTTCCGCAGGGCCCTTATTGCCGCTTTGGCAGAGGTGGTAGACACTGGGCTTATTTCCACCCATTTCGAGTAGGAGTCTACCGTCACCATGAACTGGAGCCCCTGGAATGGCCCGGCAAAATCTATGTGTAGGCGTGACCACGGCTTGTGGGTAGACTCCCAGCTTTGGGTTGGCGCTCTCGGGGGATTGGGACGGACTTCCTGACACCGTGTGCACCCTCGGACCCAGGTTTCAATTTCTGCGTCCATCCCGGGCCACCACACGTAGCTCCTTGCCAGAGCTTTCATTCGTACAATGCCGGGGTGTGCCTCGTGCAGCGTTTCTAGAACCCCTTGTCTCATGGGCCCCGGGATGACCACCCTGGCTTTGTATGCCGTGAACTCTGGCCCTGTCTGTTCCGCTGGCCATCCCCTCACCACCCAGTTTAGGACCCGGGAGAGAATGGGATCTCGGGACGTGCGGGCGGCCACGTCTGCAGCCTGAAGGGGGGTTAGGCAACTCCTCCATTAACAATACAGCGGGAGCCGGGGCCGGATCTTCCCCTGTATGCGGCAGCGGCAGGCGGCTCAAGGCGTCGGCATGACCCAGCGCCTTGCCCGGCCGATGCTCCAACTGGTACTGGTAGCCCGCTAAAAACAAGGACCAGCGCAACACCCGGGGCGACAATACCTGCGGCGTTTGTTTGTCCACCGCGAACAGACCCAGGAGCGGCTTATGATCAGTTATGAGCGTGAAGGGCCACCCGTACACAAAGTTGTGAAACATTTTAACCCCCGCCACCAGTGCCAAGCCCTCTCGGTCGATTTGCGCATAGTTCCGCTCCGCGGAGGACAGCGTGCGGGAGTAGTAAGCCACTGGGACTTCCCTCCCATCTGGTAGCTTGTGGGCCAAGACCGCCCTGACCCCATACGGTGATGCGTCACATGCAAGGATCACCAGGAGCTTTTCATCAAAGTGGGCGAGTACTGCGTTAGAAATCAAGAGTACTTTAACCCCCCGAAACACTGCCGCCTCCCTCGCTCCCCATGCCCAAGGTGTCGCCTTATCCAGCAGCCTGTGCAGGGGTTCGGCCACGGCGGCTTTGTGTGGGAGAAAGGCGTGGTAAAAGTTCAGGAGGCCTAAGAACGCCTGGAGCTCCGCCTTGGACTTCGGGGCGGGGGCCTCCACGATGGCCTTCACCTTGTCCCTCGCCGGATGCAGGCCTGTTGCGTCTACCCGGTACCCCAAGAACTCCACCTCCGGCACCCCGAGGAGGCACTTTTCCCGCTTCACTTTCAGCCCCGCGGCTTGGAAGCGTCCCAGTACCATTCGGAGGCGGGCAGCGAAGCTTTCCGGGGTGGTCGTGGCGATGAGGACGTCGTCGAAGAACGGCGTCACTCCAGGGATCCCTTTTAACAAGTCGTCCATGAGATTTTGGAAGATCCCTGGGGCCACACTGACCCGAACTGCAGCCGCTTCACCCTGAAGGCCCCCCGGTGGGTTACTATGGTTTGAGCCTCGGCCGTGGCTGCATCCACCGGGAGTTGCTGGTACGCCTGCGCGAGATCCAGCTTTCCAAATATGCGCGCCCCCGCCAGTGTTGCTAAGACATGGCTGACCACGGGTACGGGGTATGCGTGCGCCTGAAGTGCCTGGTTAATGGTGCACTTGTAATCTGCGCAGATGCGGATTTCCCCGTTTGGCTTTACGGGTGTCACAATTGGGGTCTCCCATCGAGCGTTCGGAACAGGCTCTAGGACTCCCTGGGCCACTAACCGGTCCAGTTCGGCCTCTATTTTAGGGCGGAGGGCCAGGGGCACGGTGCGGAAGCGCCGTCGGATGGGCGTCACTGTGGGGTCTAAGTGGAGCGACTCACGAGATTTCCCTCCACCACCACCAAGTCCAAGTTCCCCTCAAAGTCTCGGTATTGCACTCGGAAAGTGCCGACTCCCCGGATGGGGACAGGGTTCTTTTGAAAGTCCACCAAGCTTAGTGGCGATGGACGTAGAGGGGGTCCCCCTGACGGGCAAAGTCTTTTTAAAGTGTCCATGGAAATGATGGACGCCGCCGATCCCGAGTCCACTTCCATGCAACAGGGGGACCCTTCGATCCGTACGGTTACTTGGATCTTCAGGGTAGAGGAGAGGTTGGGGTTGGGGAGGCGAAGTACCTGCAGCGGTTGGTCGGTGGGATGGTTCAACTCGGCGACCTCTTCCATCGTCTCGTAGGCGGTGGACGATGCGCGGTGCGGTGGGGCCGACGATCTCGAATTCCGGGGGCCCTTGGATCGGCAGACCCGTGCGAGGTGTCCCTGCTTTCCGCACCCGTGACAGACAGCATCCCGGAACTTGCAGGATTTCCTTGCGTGGCCTTCCCCGCAGCTGGCACAGACGGTCCGGTTGCCGGACGGCTTGGCTGGCTCCCTGTTGGCCTGCTGGAACGGCGCTGGCCGGCGGTGTTGGGGTCTGAGGCCGAAGACCTCTTCGGTATCTGAGTTCCCGGGGCTGGGACTCCTCCCGACCACATGGGCGGCCGCCGCCGGGCATTCCCCTTCCGCGGCCTCGTGGGCTGTTGCGCCGCAGCTTGGAGTCTGCCAGGCCCCACACGAACTGCGTCAGCAAGTTGTCCTCCACCTTCGGGAACCCGCAGTCCACCGCAAGCGCCCTCAGCGCGGCCAGGAAGGCAGCAACGGATTCCCCTTGGGCCTGGACTCGCCTCCGGAAATCCATCCTCTTGGCCAGGAAGGTCGGCCGGGGGCTGAAGTATGCGTTGAGGGCGTCCAGGATCTCCCCAAACAAGCTTTCCAAGGCCGTGCGGGGCACCAAGAGGCTCTTGGCGAGGCGGACGGTTTGGGTGCCGCACGCGTTCAGCAGGATCGATCGTTTCTGGTCGGGGTGGCGGATTTCGTTGAGCTCCAAATAGCTGATGAGCTGGTCGACCCATGCGTCCCAGGTTTCTGCCTGCGACGGATCGAAGCGCTCCAGTGTTACATGAGAGGCGGCCATGGTTCTGTCTGGGAAGGCGTGCGCCGGGGCGGCGGTGCGGTGCTGCTCTCGGGGTCAGCGATGCGATGCTCGGCAAGCGGTGCGGTGCTGCTCTCGGGGTCAGCGATGCGATGCTCGGCGGTGTCCTTTTCGTCGCTCATGGAGTCATGGAAGGCGTTGAGATCCCACCTTCGTCGCCACTGTAAAGTACTGGGTTTCGGGCCTCATGACTCGGACGACGACATAAGAGAAGACGTGTTTATTCGTACTTCACACAAGACAAAGAACAAACAGTAACGGCCGGAGGCCAACTATATACAGTTAGGGGGGACGGCCCCATATTCCTATTGGCGGGTTTGAATCGCCCGCCAATGCTGCCATTGGTTCTCTACTGGCGAGCTCAGGAACCTAGTCCCTATTGTTCTCAGAGAGCGAAGCTTGGCTGTATTTCGCCAGCTCTGCCTTCTGATCCCAGGACACAACAT
>JAPDNY010001500.1:0-15068 GCA_029375565.1 Gekko gecko | reverse complement strand
TTTTTGGCTTTGACTTCCGGTCGGGGAAAATGGCGAATTAACACACTTTGCGAGTTGTGCAGAGTGTACTGCGGCATCTGACGACAGCCTGGGCTCTATTTGGCCCAGCGCAGCACTCTCCAGGCGGGGGAGTGGCAAGCAAGCAGCGAAGCCTGAGGGGGTTGAGATCGGTGTGGATAAGCTTCGGAGGAAGCTTGTTTACACTTTGATCTCCCTCCGTGAAGAGGGCAGTTGCAAATCAACTCTACAGATGCCAGCCGGGCTGAGAATTCAGCATAAATTCGCCATCTACCGATCTCTTCATCATCTGATTAACATCGCTTACGGAAGAAGCACCGCGAAACCCCGAAACTACAAGCAAGGTAACAAATATACGATTAAGCGCTTACCGGTTTAAAGAAGACTGTGATAAACGTACGGATAAGCGTTGAAACGCTTAAGGAACTATTCCGCTTGAATTAAAAGTAAAAAGAAAGCTTTCCGTTAGAGAAAAAGGCTGAAAAGAGACTTTGTTTTGCATTCCTGTGGTTATTCAAGGCTAAACGCTACGTAGTAGAAACGAAACTAACTGTGACTCTGTGATACAGGAAGTGGGCTAGAGTGGAGGTTTTCAGAGGCTGTTGTGTTTGAAGCGGATGGACATTTTATTATGTGACACCACCTTTACCGGAAGTTGGATTATAGAGACGGACAGGAGAACAGGAAGTTTGGAAGAAGCCTACTCTAGCCGGAAAATCATAGAGAAATTGCGCCCGACATTTTGGGAGGACCAAAATTTAAAACGTTATTTTCAAGCCGAAAAAGTGTTTAAATAAGTTTTAAAGGTGGCGATTTGGTTTGAAGACTGCTAATATAAAGACTAACTAACATTGAAGTGGCCTCCAAGACGGATTTGCGAACAAGACCTAGAGCTGCTTCATCACCCAGCCCGAGAATGACTGCAAAGGAAAAAAAGAGTGGCAAGCAGCTATGGAGGCGATGGAAAAACGGATGACTGAAAATCTTGGAAAACAAATAGAATCACAGTTGCAACAACAATTGGAGCAAATAGAGCAAGTGCAAATTCAAGTACAGAAAAAAAATATGGAAGAATTGAAGGAACTGGTACTTGCAGAAGTTTCAGGGATTAAGAAAGATACAGAAGAACTCAAAAAGGAAGTCAAAAGTCTGGTGACAAAATCTGAAGATATGGAACAAAGAGTTAAAAAAACCCTGTCAGAAAATGCAAGGCTGGAGACCATAATGGATTATAGGGCTACCCAGAATCATTTGAGATTGAGAGGGATAGAAGAAGAGGAGGATCAAGATTTACGGGCTCTAGTAATTAAGACATTGACAACTTACATAGGGGAAGATGAAGGAGATTTGGATGCAGACTTTGACTTGATTTACAGAGTAAACTCAGCCTATGCCAAAAGAAAGCAATTACCTAGAGATGTAATTGTTCAATTTGTGACAACAAAGATGAAGGAAGATGTTTTCAAGAAACAATTTACACAACCGTTGGAAATTAATGGAAAGAAAATAATAATTTTGAGGGAAATTCCGAGATCGATTCTACAAGATAGAAAGAAATTCAAGAAATTGACAGACAGATTAAAAGAAATGAATATCAGGTTCAGATGGGAGATTCCATATGGACTTACATTTGTGTACAACTCGGTGAGATCAACTCTTAAAACAGAAGGAGACTTATATAGATTTAAAGCGAGCAATTTGGACGACTTTAAAGATATTTAATTCAACGCCATTATGGATTACAAATTTTTATCTTGGAACGTAAATGGACTAAATTCACCAGGTAAAAGAAGACTGGTGAATCATTGGCTGGAAAAACAAAAATGTAACATAATTTGTCTACAAGAAACACACATAAGAAAACAAGACGATAAGTATTTGACTAATAAAAAATTGGGAGAAGAATTTCATTCTTCAGCATTTAACAAGAAAAAAGGAACAGTGATTTATATTTCAAAAGATTTGGATCCTAAACAAATTTTTTCCGACAAAGAAGGGAGATATGTAGGCGTGGAAATTTTTATGGACAGAAAAAAGACATTGCTTGTTAATATATATGCACCCAATGGTGCAAAAGAGACTTTTTTTAATGATTTGGCTAAAGAGTTGGAGTGTTTGAACTATGACCAAATTGTCCTGGTGGGAGACTTTAATGGTACAGTGAACAATACATTGGATAGAAAGTCCAAAGCAAGTGCTGAAATGGCTGGAAAGTTACCAAAAAATTTTTTTCAATTGATGAAGCAAGAGAAATTAGAAGATGTTTGGAGGAAGTGGAATCCTAAGGTTAAGGACTATACGTTTTATTCGAATAGACATAATTCCTTTTCTCGAATTGACATGATTTGGATGTCAGAGGAGATGGCGCAAAAAACTTATAAAATACAAATTTTACCGAAAACTAATTCTGATCATAATCCCTTACTTTGGATATCTAAAGCAAAACCCAAACAGTTATTTTGGAGAATCAATGAAGATTTACTGGATCAAAAACAAATTAATGAAATTTTAAAAAAGGAAACGAAAAGTTTTTTTGAATTGAATTTGAATAAAGGAACGGATATACAAGTTGTATGGGATACATATAAAGCAGTAATGAGAGGTATGCTTATCTCTCTGAACTCCAAAGACAAAAAGCAAAAGATTCAGCAGCAGAAAGATCTTCATGAAAAAATTCGACAAAAAGAAAGGGAATTAAAAAAAAGACCAGGGAAGAAGAAGATTATTAAGGAAATCCACTTCTTGCAAGACCAGTTGAACGTTCTTTTAAACAAGAGAATTATATTGGAATCTGAAAAAATTACAGCAAAAAGCATTTGAGGGTGCAAACAAACCAGGAAAGTTTTTAGCATGGCAATTGAAAAATAGAAAAGAAAGAAACTTTATATCTAAGATTGTTGAAGATGGAAAGGATGTGATGAATCTGAATGGTATAAAAAGAGCCTTTTTTAAATATTACGCCAAATTATTTCAAAAGAAAGGAATTGACCAACAGAGAATCAAGAAATATTTGGAGAAAATTGAAGTTCCAGAGCTGGGAAAACAAATTAAGGAATTACTAAATGGTTTAGTAACGAAAGAAGAAGTGACAATGGCGATAGAGGATGCAAAGTTGGGAAAAGCTCCAGGACCAGACGGCTTTACAGCAAAATTCTATAAGAAATTTAAAGAGGAGCTAACCCCTATTTTAGTACTTCTGTCGAATGAGATAAGACAGACTAAACGGATCCCAGATTCATGGAAAGAAGCAAACATCTCATTGATACCTAAAGAAGGTTTGGATTTGACTCAAGTAAAGAATTATAGGCCAATTTCGCTATTAAATAATGATTACAAACTATTTGCAAAAATACTTTCTGAGAGACTGAAAAAGTATTTGAATGACATAATAGCGGAAGAACAAGCTGGATTTTTACCAAATAGACAAATCAGAGACAATTTGAGAGTGGTGATAGATGCAATTGAATATTATGACAAGCATCCTGAAAAAGAAGTAGGATTCCTCTTCTTAGATGCGGAAAAAGCTTTTGACAATTTAAATTGGGAATTTATGCTACAAGTTATTGAAAAAATGGATATTGGACAGTCTTTCTTAAACATGATTGTGGCAATATATTCAGAACAAAAAGCGGCTTTGAATATAAATAAAGAAAGGACGGACTTCTTCCGAGTCCAAAAGGGAACGCGTCAAGGTTGCCCATTATCGCCGTTGCTGTTTATTTGGATATTGGAAATATTATTGACAGCGATAAGGAAAGACAATAGTATTGAAGGACTTACAGTGAAAGGCTTTGCCTACAAGTACAGGGCATTTGCAGATGACGTAATGTTTATGATTCAAGACCCAATTGAGAAAATACCACAATTGATGGAAAAAATTGAAGAGTTTGGGTCAGTTGCGGGATTTTATGTTAATAAAAGCAAAACTAAAGTGATGTGTAAAAATATGACGAAACAAAGACAAACAGAATTGCAAGAGAAAATTCAATGTGAAGTGGTCACAAAGACTAAATATCTTGGAATTGAATTAACCATGAAAAATATTGACTTGTTTAAAAACAATTATGAAAAGGTGTGGCATAAGATTCAACAAGATATGAAGAAATGGGACACTTTGAATTTATCACTGATGGGAAGAATCGCAACTGTAAAAATGAATGTTTTACCACGTTTGATGTTCTTGTTTCAGACTATTCCAATATTAAAACAAAGGAAGGTATTGGATATGTGGCAGAAAGAACTATCTAAATTCGTATGGGCAGGAAGAAAGCCAAGGATTAAAATGAAAATTTTATGTGATTCAAAAGAGAGAGGAGGCTTACAATTACCGAATTTAAGACTGTATTATGATGCCGTCTGTTTAACATGGTTGCAACAGTGGATTAATTTGGACAATAAGAAGTTATTGGCCCTGGAAGGACATGATAACAAATTCGGATGGCATGCATATTTATGGTATGGAAAAGAAAAAGTGGATAAATTTTTTAAACACCACTTTGTAAGACAATCACTGTTCGAGACATGGACGAGATATAGAAAATTCTTCTCAGAAGAAAGACCACTTTGGATTGTACCAGCGGAAGTAATTAATCCATATTCAAGAAACCAAGGACTAGATTGGCTACCTTATAAAAATCTTTTAAAATCTGAAGGGAAAAATTTTGTGTTAAAAGATAGATTTGATGTTGAATTTGAATATGATTGGTTGAAGTATAGACAGATTTATGATCTATTTAGGACCGATAAAAGAGAACATGGTTTTAGAGCAAAGAACATTGAAATTGAAATTGTATGGCTTGAAAAAGATAAAAAAATGATTTCTAAACTGTACAAGGTGTTATTGAAATGGTATACTGAGGATGAAGTTGTAAAGGAGCAAATGATAAAATGGGCTGTAAATGTTAATAAGGAGATATTAATGACATCTTGGGAATATTTGTGGAAAAAATCAATGAAAATTTCAACGTGTGTAAATGTTAAAGAGAATTGTTATAAAATGATGTACAGATGGTATATGACGCCAAAAAAAATTGCTATTATAAATGAAAGTATGTCCAACAAATGTTGGAAATGTAAAAAACATGAGGGGTCTTTTTACCATATGTGGTGGACATGCGATAAGGCAGTAAAGTATTGGACAGAGATCCACAATGAGATACAAAAAATTTTGAAATGTACTTTTAAGAAAGACCCACAGATGTTATTGTTAGGTCTTAAAATGGAAGAAATAAATGTAGCCAAGAGAACACTGCTATGGTACTTGACTACAGCAGCAAGACTGACTTTTGCTCAATGTTGGAAACAAGATAAAGTACCTGAAACATGGGAATGGATTAAAAAGACGTTGTTTTTAGCAGAAATGGACAAACTAACAAGAAAATTAAACAACGAAGAAGATGAAACTTTTTTGAAGACTGGAAAGACTTTCAAAAGTACTTGTTGAAAAACTGGGACATTAAACGCGGCTTGATCTGCTTTGATAGCTATTAAGTGGAAAATGAAATAGAATTAGATTTCTGAATTGTTACCGTTTGCTAGAGAACATAAGTTTAGGAATAATTGTAATAGAATAAGAGAGATATTAATGGGGTTGGAGTGGTGCGGGAAGTCTTGTTTGGGGGGGGGAGAAGGGGAAATTAGAAAAAATGGGTACGTAGGTTGGTTGAAAATGTTTTAACATGTGATATATCCAGTAATAAATTGTGTTTACCAAAAAAAAAAAAGAAGAGTTTTTGGCTTCAACATTAGGAAGAACTTCCTGGCAGTCAGAGCGGTTCCTCAGTGGAACAGGCTTCCTTGGGAGGTAGTGGGCTCCCCTTCTTGGGAGGTTTTCAGACAGAGGTTGAATGGCCACCTGACAGCAATGCAGATTCTGTGAACTTAGACAGAAGGGAGGGCAGGAAGGGGTTGCATCAGTGCTCAGTTCTTGTGGCCCTTTTTACACACCCAGGAAAAGGCCGATTACTACTTGGGGGTCAGGAAGCAATCCTGGAGGTTTTTTGTCATCTTCTGGGCATGGATCAGCGGTCACTGTGGGTGTGGAGGGGGAGGCCTTTGTGAATTTCCTGCCTTTCCTGGACTAGATGACCCGGGAGGTCCCTTCCAACTCTATGATCCTATGTGCTCCCCTCTGACTCCGGGCACTGATTTTTTTCCCTCAGTGTTATAATAAGAGGCGACACTGAAAGCAAGAAACACAGATGCGGCTTCAGACATCAAATCTCAGTGCTTCCTCCTCTCATTCTGATTTTGAGATGGCATCACACAATCACCAACATATTTGGTACTGGGGGGCAACAGTGGGAGGGCTTCTAGTGTCCTGGCCCCACTGGTGGACCTCCTGATGGCACCTGGTCTTTTTGGCCGCTGTGTGACACAGAGTGTTGGACTGGATGGGCCACTGGCCTGATCCAACATGGCTTCTCTTATGTTCTTATATCTGGGACAAGGGATGCTGTGTCTTCTTGGTGCTTGGGGGGGGCAGCAGTGGGAGGGCTTCTAGTGTCCTGGCCCCACTGCTGGACCTCCTGATGGCCCCTGGTCTTTTTAGCCACTGTGTGACACAGAGTGTTGGACTGGATGGGCCACTGGCCTGATCCAACATGGGCTTCTCTTATGTTCTTAATACAGAGGAGAGTTCCATCAGTGGCTATGAGCCACAAGGTATAGATAGGAACTCTCAGTCTGGGGCAAGTGATGCTCTATATTCTTGGTGCTTGGGAAGGGGGCAACAGTGGGAGGGCTTCTAGTGTCCTGGCCCCACTGCTGGACCTCCTGATGGCCCCTGGTCTTTTTGGCCA
This sequence comes from Gekko gecko, assembly GCA_029375565.1. Classification (NCBI taxonomy): domain Eukaryota; kingdom Metazoa; phylum Chordata; class Lepidosauria; order Squamata; family Gekkonidae; genus Gekko; species Gekko gecko. Next base: position 8,250 of record JAPDNY010001500.1, on the reverse strand, counting down.
CTGTGTGACACAGAGTGTTGGACTGGATGGGCCACTGGCCTGATCCAACATGGGCTTCTCTTATGGTCTCTTATGACTGTGTGATGACACTGGAAGCCAGAACACCGCCGGGGCCTTGCTTCCTGCCTTTGTGTTGCGCTCCTGTGGTCAAAAAGGGGAAAAAATGTGCCCTGGAGAACTGCTGCTACTGCCTATAAGCAGGGCGAAGGCTTTGACCCTTTAGGAGATTTCCCCCTCCCCGATTTCCAAAAGGGGAACCTCAATCTGCAGCCTGCGAGCACGGTGGCAGAGTTGGACGGGGGTTATTTTGGCTTAGTTCTAGCAAAATCCCCCTCTGGTGATAATCCTACCTGACGCAGGGAGATTACTTTGCCGCCCGGCTCGCATTAGCTGAAAAGGACGTGAACTTCTAGCTGTCCGCTAAGGAAGTGCGTCTGTCATCCTAGTGCGCTCGCAGAACAGACTGAAGAGCGAGAGAGAGATCTCCACGGCGGAAGCTCCCTCTAAGCCACTTGGAAAGGTTTAATAGACATGACGGGGGAGGGGGGATCCCGGGATCGCCGCTAATGCTGTGCGCTCGCTGTCATGACATGTGACCCACAAATCTCTGGCGCGGAGCAAGTTCTGGGCATCACGACCACCCACGGGAGCAATACTCATTGACAAGAATACTCTCCAGCACAGCCAGGGTCATTTCAGCAGCACATTAACAGCGATTCACGTTGATTACCGTTCCCTTTGCAAACGGCTTGCCACAGGAGGAGAAGGGAAAGAGACAGCTCCACTTCGGCGGGGAATTTCATCTCAGGACGGAATGCGCTGGAAAACGAAGAGGTTTCGTAAACACCAAGGAGAAGCAGGCAGGTCACAGGAGAAGCCAGACATTGCCTTTTGGTGTAGTGGTAAAGTGCACGGACTCTAATCTGGGAGAACCGGGTTTGATTCCCCCATCCCTCCACTTGCTCCTGCTGATGTGACCTTGGGTCAGTCACAAGCTCTGGCACAGCTGTCCTTGGAAAAGAGCAGTTTCTGTCAGAGCTCTCTCAGCCCCACCTCCCTCCCAGGGTGTCTGCTGTGGGGAGGGGAAAGGAAAAGGAGTTTGGAAGCCGCTCTGAGACTCCTTAGGGTAGTGAAGGGTGGGGTATAAATCCAATCTCTCTCTTCTTTATGTATGAAAGCAGTGGGTGCAAGGTTTGGAATCACGCAGGACTCTTCCTCAACCCGGATGTTAAAGTGAGGGGAAATCAGATCTTATGCAAGCAAGCAATTTATTTAGATATTTATATCCCGCTTTTCTCACTAATAGGGGACCCAAAGAGGCTTACAAAGACATCCAGCTGGCCTCGGACAGGGACAGGGCCTTTTCCGCCCTGGTGGATCTCTCTGCCGAATGACATCCGTGCCTTACCTGAGATGTTCCGCCAGGCCTTTGGTTGAGGCCAGCGATGGTTCCTTACATCTGCCAGGCACACACACAAACGCACCCAAAGACTGAATGCCAGCACTGCCATCTTGTTTTTTTAAAATGTCTTTGGATGCTTAAATGCCTTGAATGTCTTTTAATATTGAATTTTTATGGTTTCTCTAATGCACTGAATTAATCTGATCTAAACTGCCTTGAGCAAGTGGTCAAGACATCTAATTAAATAAATAAACAAATATTGTTCTATATGTTGTCGAAGGCTTTCACGGTTGGAGTTCATTAGTTGCTGTAGATTTTCCGGGTTGCGTGGCCGTGGTCTTGGCATTGTAGGACCCGACATTTCGCCAGCAGCTGTGACTGGCATCCTCAGAGGTATAACACAGAAAGATGGAGATCTCTTTATGTCAAGGTGAACAGAAAAATGGTAGGCAGGTAATTTATATCTACCCTGGATAATTTATATCTACCCTGGTAATTTATATCTACCACCATCCAGGGTAGATAGAAATTACCTGCCTACCATTTTTCTGCTCACCTTGACACAGAGAGTCCTCCCATCTTTCTGTGTTATACCTCTGAGGATGCCAGTCTGTCAGATAACTGTCATGTTTTCTGTAAACCTCGTTCCTTGCTTACCCGCATGCTCATAGCTTTGCTTTGCCAAAGCAACCGTGGGAGAAATTCCTCTGCTGGAAGCCACTATCTGTGTAACCTTGAACAGAGGGGAGGGCTTGGGTTCCCAGCTGGTGGGAACATATCGGCCCTCTTATGGGGGGGGGGGGATGATCTCCCGTTAATGATGTAATGTCCCGCCGGGAGATTTCCCGCATGCGCGCTTGGATTTCATTGCTTGGCCAGTTGAAGCATCTGAGTATATACACAGCTCCCCACGCAACACCCGGTATTCCTGACCACGACTCTGCATTAATGGGCAGCAGACTGGTATTCCGATAAAGCATCACTTTCTGAGTAAAGTGTGCCTGGACTTGCTTGCTGTTGAACCTGACAGCTACTGGCGAAACGTCAGGTCCTACAATGCCAAGGCCGCGGCCACACAACCCGGAAAATCTACAGCAACTAAATATTGTTCTCTTTTTCATTTTCCATATCCAAGGTGCTGGTGATGGCCTTTCAAGCCTTTCACAACCGGAGACCTACGTATCTGAAGGGCCACGCCCTTCCACATGTCCCTGCGTGCCAACTACGGTCATCAGGCGGCCATCTTTTGGGTATCCCACCACTTAGGGAGGCCCGCCTGGCGCTGACCACTGCCCGGGCCTTTTCTGTCGTGGCTCTGGCTCTGTGGAGCGGGCTCCCTGAAGAGGTGGGGGAGGCCCCCTCCTCAGAGATTTTCAGGGGCGCTGCCAGGCCCGCCTGTTTGCCAGCACTTTCGAGGGGGTTGAATGGCAGGCAACTTTTGAGGGGGTGGAGAGGGGGAAGCAATTAGGGGCTTGCTAGTTTATCCTTGGTTTTAGCTGGGGATGTTTCGGCTACTATTGCAAGCCACCTCGAACCAAGAAGAAAGGTGGGATGCAAACGTTTTAATTAATTACTTAATAAGCCTCACGACAGTCCTGTAAGGGAAGCTAGGCTGAGAGAGAGAGTGATCGGTCCAAGGTCTCCCAGTGAGCTTCCATGAGAGGGGATTTGAACCTGGCTCTCCCAGAGCCAGTTTGGTGTAGAGGTTGGGAGCGCAGACTCTAATCTGGGAGAACTGGGTTTGATTCCCCACTCCTCCACATGCAGCTGCTGCATGACCTTGGGTCAGTCACAAGTTCTCTCAGAGCTGTTCTGAAAGAGCAGTTTCTGTCAGAGCTCTCTCAGGCCCCCCTCCCTCACAGGTGTCTGTTGTGGGGAGGGGAAGGGAAAGGAGATTGTCAGCCGCTCTGAGACTCTTGAGTGAATCCAATCTCTTCTTCTTCTTCTCTTCTACTTTGACAGTTTAACTGCTACACCGTGCTGGCGCTAAGTGATATGGCATGTTGGGAAACTATTTGTTCCCAAGGAAGTCCGACTGAGTTGCAGCAGACATTGGCCGTTTTTGGCAAGGGTTAGGCAAGAGCAGTATCAGTAGAAGAAACCTGTGTGTGGTATTTTGATGGAACCCACCCTGAGACTGCCATGTGGCGAAGGCGGGATACAAATCCAATGAAACAAAAATAAAATAAAAACTGCAGGGGGCATGTTCCCAAGAGGGCACTTTTCAAAGTGTTGCAAAATGAGAGCTGCAAAGAGGTTCCGGGTGCTTAAGTCCAAGTCCCAGCCTCTCACAGGCAAAGTTTCAGTCCAGTGGCACCTTTACAAGCAACAAAGTTTAATTCTGGATATACATTTCCGTGCATGCATACAAAAGCTTATACCCAGAATAAAGTTTTGTTGAAGTGTGCATGTATGTTTCTTCGCGGACACTCTGCAAGAGGCCGGCCTACACCAGCAATACCCCCCCCACCCACAAAAAAAAGTCTCTGCTGCCATAATTCTTCCTCAAAGACTGCCTTCACTCCCATCACTCACGGGCACGCTTTCCACTGAGTGGCTCTCTAAAAATTCATTTCCCACGGAATTAAGAAGAAATCGGCAGCGAACAAATGCTTTTTTGATTTCTTCTGGGCCTTACATGACAAAGCTTCGGGAGACAGCTGAAAATCAAAACAGGGCCACTGGCGTTATTGCTCAGCATGAGGTAAAATCTAACACAAATCCAACCTGACAGAACCAATAAGAAGCAAAGATAGTAGAAAATCCTGCAGGAAGATCGTCACCCTGGAATTGGGGGGCGGGGGGGGGAATGAAAAAGATGTCCAGAAAAAGTTTCGGCAGTTAGAACAAAGATCTATGGAAGCCAAAGAAAGTCGATCAAGCTCTGCCGCCTTTGGCACGGTGACTTCTGCTGCTGTTTGGTTCTCGGCGATTGCAGCACTTTGGAGCGCCGCGGATCTGATACCCTTTCGTGTTGTGTTTTCCTAAGCTGCTCTCGCCCTCGGGCCCAACAATTTAAAAAAGACTAATCCTTCAGAAGTAGCGAGGAGGAAGTACTGAAGCAGATTTTCATCTGATGCCTCCGGAACAGCACTGTTTATTCTAAAAGGTCACCCAGAAGGCAATGAAGACCTTGCAACTGGCTGCAGCTTTTATCTACTGATCGGCCCCTCTGAATTTCATAGAACGATTGTGTTTCTTGAAAGCAGCCTTTCTCTGCTCTCCTACTGTTCCTCCCGGAGACAGCCCTTACCGTCTTATGACCTCGTTGTCATTGATGATACTGAATCCATTGTTTGTTCTAAACAAGGTCTGCTCAGTACCTGTAATAAGTTCAGAGATAAGAAGTCAGATCCATGCTCCTTCAGGCTGAAAGACTTCACCTGAAGGCAGACCCGTCCTCGCCCAAAGCTCAGCAGTAAGTGATAAGGTTGCCAAAGAGATCCTCTTGACGGATGAAAATGACAACCAGCAAGAAGCAGGCAATGTTCATTTCATTTATGATGATCCAAGATCCGCCAGCACCAGTGCTAAGAGCACAAGCTAAGCACAAGCATATAAAAACCACAAGCTTCAGTGATAAGTGCTCCCTTACTGACTCAGCCGAAGTGCAAAATTCGGCCTTCTTAACAGTGATTTTGTTAAGACAATCTGCAAGGGGAACGGATGTGTAAAATTTATCAGCTCTTCCTGGAAACTTAGATAATATGGGGTAATTTATAGGGAATAAATAGCTGTGGTGGCTCAAGTGGTTAAGATGCTGAACTGCAGGCTGTGGAAGGTCAGTAGTTCAGCAGTTCAAGATCTGTGAGTGCCGCATGACGGGGTGAGCTCCCGTCTTTAGTTCCAGCTCCTGCCAACCTAGCAGTTCGAAAGCAAGAAATTGCAAGTAGATAAATAGGTACCACTTCGGTGGGAAGGTAACAGCGTTCCGTGCGCCTTGGTGTTTAGTCAGGCCGGCCACATGACCACGGAAATGTCTTCGGAGAGCGCTGGCTCTTCGGCTTTGAAACGGAGATGAGCACCACAACCCTAGAGTCGGATTCGACTGGCTTTCGAGCAAGGGAATCTTTACCTTTACCTTTAAATATCCTTATAAAATAAACAGTGAAGTAACATGTCTTCAATTGTATCCACGGCATTCAGCTGGCAAAAACCTAAGCTGTGGGAATACGGGAGACCTAAATATCTGCCTTGCAGCACAGCTAAAGGAAGAACACTGAAATGGACCCAAGCGCATGCTCTGAAGTATTTAGAAAATTCTAAGGCACAGGAGTAATTTGATGGAACAAAATTTTGGCTGTGACTCCCTGCAGCCAGAGAAGAGTAGATCCAGGCTCCATCAACTTGAAGGGCTATTTCCCAGATCCTCTGATTGTCTTTCTCACTCCCAAGATGGCATTGAGCTGGAGGAGGAAGGCTATACAATTGTAATTTCTTCTCAGCGGCTTCTGCCCAGCCTGTTCACAACAATTCTGCTGGGGATATCGGCGAGCAGCGTTCCCTGGCCGACTACAGAGAACAACTCGGACTTGAGGCCCCTTGCTTGCGAGAGGCAAAGCTGCCGTCTCTCGCACCTGGAGGGAAAGAAGAGTACTTACCCTCTTGCATGATACCGGTCAAAAGCTGGATCCCGCCCGCATAAAAAAGGGCATTTTTGTTAGGCCGGCTGAGTCTCTGGAGCAGCTGGCCCGCAGACACGGCTCTGCACCTTCCGGATTCAAACTCCTTGGTGGCTTCCTCTTCCTCACGCTGTCTTTTTTCTTCCAGGTCTACCTCGTTCACACAGTCTGGAAGTTCCAACAGCAAAAGATACGAGCCGGGTGCAGAACTGGCAGCAAAAACCAGCAGGATGAGCTTGGATAGGGGGAATACAGGGAAGGACCTGGCCACTCAGGTGAGGAGCGCCTAAGGAACAACTTAAGCCGGACGCCTTACCTTTGCACAGCTTCTCTTTGCGGGGATCGATTTCTAAAATCTTCATGTAGCACTCTCTGGACTTGAAGAACAAAGAACAGGATTTTAAGGTTAGGGCCGGCTAAAGGACAGAGGATGTTAATTAAACAGTCACAAAATGCAAAACGCGAGCCAGGGGCTACCACCACGCAGTCAAGTTCTGTGCAATTTAAACCGGCACTCGTGTCTCTCTTGGCCTTCTATGTGTTTGTCAAGGTAATCGCAGAAAGTAAAAAGCAAACTTCTCTTGGACACCCCGAATTCAGACCCAGGTTCCACCCCCACCCCCTTTTTCTACTCTTAAGACTGAGAGCAAAATAACTTAACACCCAGCTTTCTAAAGATGCTTTCATATATTTTAGTCGGCAAGTTAGCCACGAAAACAGAATGCTTACAGATTTTGAACATGGCTACATTAGAAGAGAAGAGATTGGACTGATACCCCGCCCTTCACTTGGAGTCTGAGTGGCTTACAAACTCTTTTCTCCTCCCTCTCCCCACAACACACACCCTGTGAGGCAGGTGGGGCTGAGATAGCTCTGACAGAACTGTCTTTGAGAGAACAGCTCTGAAAGAACTTGTGACTGACCTGGGGTCACACCAGCAAGCTGCATGTGGAGGAGTGGGGAATCAAACCCGGTTCTCCCAGATTAGAGTCCGCACACTTAACCACTACACCCAACTGGCACCAAAAGGCACATTAGCATACCTGTCTTGTTTTCAGGTGTTTTTTTGTTTTTAAATAAAAGGTGCTTTACAATAAGCAGGAGAGGGATGGTAACCAAGGTGTTAAGCTGTGCAGCCTTCTCAACGGACGGCGACATCCCAACACTTACAAAGGACTAACAGGGGACAGAACGGGAAGGCCTGCTGAGAGTTCACAGGCCTCGCCTTACCTTACTGTACTGCTTCAGCGCCAAGTACGCTCTCCCCATATGAAAGAAGGCCTTGAGGTATTTTTCATCACACTGCATTGAACAGAATCATTTAGCAAAGCTTGCAACACATCGGGGCTTTTTGCCAATAATTACTACACACTGGAATTGTTTCATATTCGCAAAGAGCTATCCCTGGGTTCCCTTGCTATGATAAACTCTTCACTGGGCCACAGCGAAGGGCAGGCGCTCAAGCAAGTGCTGCCCATTATTAGAAGGAAACCTGACTGCAGCACAAAACAGCCAGCACACCCCGTGGAAGAGCAGCATTGCTTTTTTCAGAAAGTGCCTTCAGTCATTTGGATAGGTCTGTGGGTAGACTGACACTCAAGCACTGGTCACCAACACTCCCTCTAAGCTGCGGAGCCTTGCGAACAAAAATTCTGCTTTGTGAGCTACTGGCATTAAAGTTGAGAGTGAGCAATTTCGCTACTGCATGAATTAGTTTGCTCTGGAGCCCTCCTTCCGGAGCTAAAACAAAAATGTGTGAGCCGGAGGCTAAAGAACGGTGAGCAAGCTCTCACTAACTCAGCTTAGAGGGAACATTGCTGGTCACGCTCTCCCGTGGCGCTGGGGACTGACCACGGCGCACAGAACTTTTCGAGCTGGTTCCAAATTAGAAGAAGAAGAGGAGATTGGATTTATAGCCTGCCCTTCACTTGGAGTCTCAGAGCAGCTTACAAACTCCTTTCCCTTCCCCTCCCCACAGCAGACACCCTGTGAGCAGTGTTCCCTCTAAGCTGAGTTAGTGTGAGCTAGCTCACAGGTTTTTAGCCTCCAGCTCACAGATTTTTGTCTTAGCTCAGGAAGGATGGCTCCAGAGCAAACTAGTTTATGCAGTTGCCAAATCGCTCGCTCACAAGTTTAATGTCAGTAGCTCACAAAGTAGAATGTTTGCTCACAAGACTCCGCAGCTTAGAGGGAACATTGCCTGTGAGGTAGGTGGGGCTGAGAGAG
>JAPDNY010000150.1:0-94257 GCA_029375565.1 Gekko gecko | reverse complement strand
CATGTCACAGAGTGGAATGACAGCCCCAGGGTGCAGCAGGAGTGTTCTGGGACTGGAATGACATGTCCCAGAGTGGAATGACAGCCCCAGGGTGTAGCAGGAGAGTGTAGGGACAGGAAGGAGAGACCACAAAGTGGAATGACAGCCCCAGGGTGCAGCAGGAGTGTGCAGGGACAGGAATGAGAGGCCACGGAGTGGGAATGACAGCCCCAGGGTGCAGCAGGAGTGTTCTGGGACTGGAATGACATGTCCCAGAGTGGAATGACAGCCCCAGGGTGCTGCAGGAGTTTCCAGAGAATGGAATGACATGTCCCAGAGTGGAATGACAGCCCCAGGGTGCTCCAGGAGTGTTCGGGGACCGGAATGACATGTCCCAGAGTGGAATGACAGCCCCAGGGTGCAGCAGGAGAGTGCAGGGACAGGAAGGAGAGGCCACGAAGTGGAATGACAGCCCCAGGGTGCAGCAGGAGAGTGCAGGGACAGGAAGGAGAGGCCACGGAGTGGAATGACAGCCCCAGGGTGCAGAAGGAGAGTGCAGGGACAGGAAGGAGAGGCCACGGAGTGGAATGACAGCCCCAGCGTACAGCAGGAGAGTGCAGGGACAGGAAGGAGAGGCCACGAAGTGGAATGACAGCTCCAGGGTGCAGCAGGAGAGTGCAATGAAAGGAAGGAGAGGCCACAGAGTGGAATGACATCCCCAGGGTGCAGAAGGAGAGTGCAGGGACAGGAAGAAGAGGCCACGGAGTGGAGATGACAGCCCCAGGGTGCAGAAGGAGAGTGCAGGGACAGGAAGGAGAGGCCACGGAGTGGGAATGACAGCCCCAGGGTGCAGCAGGAGAGTGCAGGGACAGGAATGAGAGGCCACGGAGTGGAATGACAGCACCACGGTGCTCCAGAAGTGTTCTGGGACTGGAATGGCTTGTCCAAGAGTGGAATGGTAGCCCCAGGGTGCAGCAGGAGTGTTCGGGGACTGGAATGACATGACCCAGAGTGGAATGACAGCCCCAGGGTGTTCCAGGAGTGTTCTGGGACTGGAATGACATGTCCTAGAGTGGAATGACAGCCCCAGGGTGCTCCAGGAGTGATCTGGGACTGGAATGACATGTCCCAAAGAGGAATGACAGCCCCTTGGGGGCAGCAGGAGTGTTCTGGGACTCGAATGACATGTCCCAGAGTGGAATGACAGCCCCAGGGTGCAACAGGAGAGTGCAGGGACAGGAATGAGAGGCCACGGAGTGGAATGACAGCCCCAGGGTGCACCAGAAGTGTTCTGGGACTGGAATGACATGTCCCAGAGTGGAATGACAGCCCCAGGGTGCTCCAGGAGTGTTCTGGGACTGGAATGACATGTCCCAGAGTGGAATGACAGCCCCAGGGTGCAGCAGGAGTGTGAAGGGACACTAATGAGAGGCCACGGAGTGGAATGACAGCCCCAAGGTGCTGCAGGAGTTTCTGGAGACTGGAATGACATGTCCCAGAGTGGAATGACAGCCCCAGGGTGCAACAGGAGAGTGCAGGGACAGGAATGAGAGGCCACAGAGTGGAATGACAGCCCCAGGGTGCAGAAGGAGAGTGCAGGGACAGGAAGGAGAGGCCACGGAGTGGGAATGACAGCCCCAGCGTGCAGCAGGAGAGTGCAGGGACAGGAAGGAGAGGCCACGAGAGTGGAATGACAGCCTCAGGGTGCTCCAGAAGTGTTCTGGCACTGGAATGGCATGTCCCAGAGTGGAATGACAGCCCCAGGGTGCTCCAGGAGTGTGCAGGGACAGAAATGAGAGGCCACGGAGTGGAATGACAGCCCCAGGGTGCAGCAGGAGTGTGCAGGGACAGGAATGAGAGGCCACGGAGTGGGAATGACAGCCCCAGGGTGCAGCAGGAGTGTGCAGGGACAGGAATGAGAGGCCACGGAATGGAATGACAGCCCCAGGGTGCAGCAGGAGTGTTCTGGGACTGGAATGACATGTCCCAGAGTGGAATGACAGCCCCAGGGTGCTGCAGGAGTTTCCAGAGAATGGAATGACATCTCCCAGAGTGGAATGACAGCCCCAGGGTGCTCCAGGAGTGTTCGGGGACCGGAATGACATGTCCCAGAGTGGAATGACAGCCCCAGGGTGCAGCAGGAGAGTGCAGGGACAGGAAGGAGAGGCCACGAAGTGGAATGACAGCCCCAGGGTGCAGCAGGAGAGTGCAGGGACAGGAAGGAGAGGCCACGGAGTGGAATGACAGCCCCAGGGTGCAGAAGGAGAGTGCAGGGACAAGAAGGAGAGGCCACGGAGTGGGACAGATAGCCCCAGCGTACAGCAGGAGAGTGCAGGGACAGGGAAGGAGAGGCCACGAGGAGTGGAGACAGCCCCAGGGTGCAGCAGGAGAGTGCAATGACAGGAAGGAGAGGCCACAGAGTGGAATGACATCCCCAGGGTGCAGAAGGAGAGTGCAGGGACAGGAAGAAGAGGCCACGGAGTGGAATGACAGCCCCAGGGTGCAGAAGGAGAGTGCAGGGACAGGAAGGAGAGGCCACGGAGTGGAATGACATCCCCAGGGTGCAGAAGGAGAGTGCAGGGACAGGAAGGAGAGGCCACGGAGTGGGAATGACATCCCCAGGGTGCAGAAGGAGAGTGCAGGGACAGGAAGCAGAGGCCACGGAGTGGAAGTGACAGCCCCAGGGTGCAGCAGGAGAGTGCAGGGACAGGAATGAGAGGCCACGGAGTGGAATGACAGCACCACGGTGCTCCAGAAGTGTTCTGGGACTGGAATGGCTTGTCCAAGAGTGGAATGGTAGCCCCAGGGTGCAGCAGGAGAAAACAGGGACAGGAAGGAGAGGCCACGGAGTGGAATGACAGCCCCAGGGTGCAGCAGGAGAGTGCAGGGACAGGAAGGAGAGGCCACGGAGTGGAATGACAGCCCCAGGGTGCAGAAGGAGAGTGCAGGGACAGGAAGGAGAGGCCACGGAGTGGGAATGACAGCCCCAGCGTACAGCAGGAGAGTGCAGGGACAGGAAGGAGAGGCCACGAAGTGGAATGACAGCCCCAGGGTGCAGCATGAGAGTGCAGGGACAGGAAGGAGAGGCCACGGAGTGGAATGACAGCCCCAGGGTGCAGCAGGAGAGTGCAGGGACAGGAAGGAGAGGCCACGGAGTGGAATGACAGCCCCAGCGTACAGCAGGAGAGTGCAGGGACAGGAAGGAGAGGCCACGAAGTGGAATGACAGCCCCAGGGTGCAGCAGGAGAGTGCAATGACAGGAAGGAGAGGCCACAGAGTGGAATGACATCCCCAGGGTGCAGAAGGAGAGTGCAGGGACAGGAAGAAGAGGCCACGGAGTGGAATGACAGCCCCAGGGTGCAGAAGGAGAGTGCAGGGACAGGAAGGAGAGGCCACGGAGTGGAGACTGACATTCCCAGGGTGCAGAAGGAGAGTGCAGGGACAGGAAGGAGAGGCCACGGAGTGGAATGACATCCCCAGGGTGCAGAAGGAGAGTGCAGGGACAGGAAGTAGAGGCCACGGAGTGGAGATGGCAGCCCCAGGGTGCAGCAGGAGAGTGCAGGGACAGGAATGAGAGGCCACGGAGTGGGACGACAGCACCACGGTGCTCCAGAAGTGTTCTGGGACTGGAATGGCTTGTCCAAGAGTGGAATGGTAGCCCCAGGGTGCAGCAGGAGTGTTCGGGGACTGGAATGACATGTCCCAGAGTGGAATGACAGCCCCAGGGTGTTCCAGGAGTGTTCTGGGACTGGAATGACATGTCCTAGAGTGGAATGACAGCCCCAGGGTGCTCCAGGAGTAATCTGGGACTGGAATGACATGTCACAGAGTGGAATGACTGCCCCAGGGTGCAGCAGGAGAGTGCAGGGACAGGAAGGAGAGGCCACGGAGTGGAATGACAGCCCCAGGGTGCACCAGAAGTGTTCTAGGACTGGAATGACATGTCCCAAAGTGGAATGACAGCCCCTTGGGGGCAGCAGGAGTGTTCTAGGACTGGAATGACATGTCCCAGAGTGGAATGACAGCCCCAGGCTGCTCCAGGAGTGTTCTGGGACTGGAATGACATGTCCAAGAGTGGAATGACAGCCCCAGGGTGCAGCAGGAGTGTGCAGGGACTGGAATGAGGGACCACTCAGTGGAATGACAGCCCCAGGGTGCTGCAGGAGTGTTCGGGGACTGAAATGACATTTCCCAGAGTGGAATGACAGCCCCACGGTGCTCCAGGAGTGTTCTGGGACTGCAACGACATGTCCCAGAGTGGAATGACAGCCCCAGGGTGCAGCAGGAGTGTGCAGGGACAGGAATGAGAGGCCACAGAGTGGAATTACAGCCCCAGGGTGCTGCAGGAGTTTCAGGAGACTGGAATGACATGTCCCAGAGTGGAATGACAGCCCCAGGGGTGCTCCAGGAGTGTTCTGGGAATGGAATGACATGTCCCAGAGTGGAATGACAGCCCCAGGGTGTAGCAAGAGAGTGTAGGGACAGGAAGGAGAGACCACAAAGTGGAATGACAGCCCCAGGGTGCAGCAGGAGTGTGCAGGGACAGGAATGAGAGGCCACGGAGTGGAATGACAGCCCCAGGGTGCAGCAGGAGTGTTCTGGGACTGGAATGAAATGTCCCAGAGTGGAATGACAGCCCCAGGGTGCTGCAGGAGTTTCCAGAGAATGGAATGACATGTCCCAGAGTGGAATGACAGCCCCAGGGTGCTCCAGGAGTGTTCGGGGACCGGAATGACATGTCCCAGAGTGGAATGACAGCCCCAGGGTGCAGCAGGAGAGTGCAGGGACAGGAAGGAGAGGCCACGAAGTGGAATGACAGCCCCAGGGTGCAGCAGGAGAGTGCAGGGACAGGAAGGAGAGGCCACGGAGTGGAATGACAGCCCCAGGGTGCAGAAGGAGAGTGCAGGGACAGGAAGGAGAGGCCACGGAGTGGGAGCTGACAGCCCCAGCGTACAGCAGGAGAGTGCAGGGACAGGAAGGAGAGGCCACGAAGTGGAATGACAGCTCCAGGGTGCAGCAGGAGAGTGCAATGAAAGGAAGGAGAGGCCACAGAGTGGAATGACATCCCCAGGGTGCAGAAGGAGAGTGCAGGGACAGGAAGAAGAGGCCACGGAGTGGAGATGACAGCCCGAGGGTGCAGAAGGAGAGTGCAGGGACAGGAAGGAGAGGCCACGGAGTGGAATGACATCCCCAGGGTGCAGAAGGAGAGTGCAGGGACAGGAAGGAGAGGCCACGGAGTGGGAATGACATCCCCAGGGTGCAGAAGGAGAGTGCAGGGACAGGAAGGAGAGGCCACGGAGTGGAATGACAGCCCCAGGTTGCAGCAGGAGAGTGCAGGGACAGGAATGAGAGGCCACGGAGTGGAATGACAGCACAACGGTGCTCCAGAAGTGTTCTGGGACTGGAATGGCTTGTCCAAGAGTGGAATGTTAGCCCCAGGGTGCAGCAGGAGTGTTCGGGGACTGGAATGACATGACCCAGAGTGGAATGACAGCCCCAGGGTGTTCCAGGAGTGTTCTGGGACTGGAATGACATGTCCTAGAGTGGAATGACAGCCCCAGGGTGCTCCAGGAGTGATCTGGGACTGGAATGACATGTCCCAAAGAGGAATGACAGCCCCTTGGGGGCAGCAGGAGTGTTCTGGGACTGGAATGACATGTCCCAGAGTGGAATGACAGCCCCAGGGTGCAGCAGGAGAGTGCAGGGACAGGAATGAGAGGCCACGGAGTGGGAATGACATCCCCAGGGTGCAGAAGGAGAGTGCAGGGACAGGAAGGAGAGGCCACGGAGTGGGAATGACATCCCCAGGGTGCAGAAGGAGAGTGCAGGGACAGGAAGGAGAGGCCACGGAGTGGAATGACAGCCCCAGGTTGCAGCAGGAGAGTGCAGGGACAGGAATGAGAGGCCACGGAGTGGGACTGACAGCACCACGGTGCTCCAGAAGTGTTCTGGGACTGGAATGGCTTGTCCAAGAGTGGAATGGTAGCCCCAGGGGTGCAGCAGGAGTGTTCGGGGACTGGAATGACATGACCCAGAGTGGAATGACAGCCCCAGGGTGTTCCAGGAGTGTTCTGGGACTGGAATGACATGTCCTAGAGTGGAATGACAGCCCCAGGGTGCTCCAGGAGTGATCTGGGACTGGAATGACATGTCCCAAAGAGGAATGACAGCCCCTTGGGGGCAGCAGGAGTGTTCTGGGACTGGAATGACATGCCCCAGAGTGGAATGACAGCCCCAGGGTGCAGCAGGAGTGTGCAGGGACAGGAATGAGAGGCCACAGAGTGGAATGACAGCCCCAGGGTGCTGCAGGAGTTTCAGGAGACTGGAATGACATGTCCCAGAGTGGAATGACAGCCCCAGGGTGCTCCAGGAGTGTTCTGGGAATGGAATGACATGTCCCAGAGTGGAATGACAGCCCCAGGGTGTAGCAGGAGAGTGTAGGGACAGGAAGGAGAGACCACAAAGTGGAATGACAGCCCCAGGGTGCAGCAGGAGTGTGCAGAGACAGGAATGAGAGGCCACGGAGTGGGAATGACAGCCCCAGGGTGCAGCAGGAGTGTTCTGGGACTGGAATGACATGTCCCAGAGTGGAATGACAGCCCCAGGGTGCTGCAGGAGTTTCCAGAGAATGGAATGACATGTCCCAGAGTGGAATGACAGCCCCAGGGTGCTCCAGGAGTGTTCGGGGACCGGAATGACATGTCCCAGAGTGGAATGACAGCCCCAGGGTGCAGCAGGAGAGTGCAGGGACAGGAAGGAGAGGCCACGAAGTGGAATGACAGCCCCAGGGTGCAGCAGGAGAGTGCAGGGACAGGAAGGAGAGGCCACGGAGTGGAATGACAGCCCCAGGGTGCAGAAGGAGAGTGCAGGGACAGGAAGGAGAGGCCACGGAGTGGAATGACAGCCCCAGCGTACAGCAGGAGAGTGCAGGGACAGGAAGGAGAGGCCACGAAGTGGAGGCATGACAGCTCCAGGGTGCAGCAGGAGAGTGCAATGAAAGGAAGGAGAGGCCACAGAGTGGAATGACAGCCCCAGGGTGCAGAAGGAGAGTGCAGGGACAGGAAGGAGAGGCCACGGAGTGGAATGACATCCCCAGGGTGCAGAAGGAGAGTGCAGGGACAGGAAGGAGAGGCCACAGAGTGGAATGACATCCCCAGGGTGCAGAAGGAGAGTGCAGGGACAGGAAGGAGAGGCCACGGAGTGGAATGACAGCCCCAGGGTGCAGCAGGAGAGTGCAGGGACAGGAATGAGAGGCCACGGAGTGGAATGACAGCACCACGGTGCTCCAGAAGTGTTCTGGGACTGGAATGGCTTGTCCAAGAGTGGAATGGTAGCCCCAGGGTGCAGCAGGAGTGTTCGGGGACTGGAATGACATGACCCAGAGTGGAATGACAGCCCCAGGGTGTTCCAGGAGTGTTCTGGGACTGGAATGACATGTCCTAGAGTGGAATGACAGCCCCAGGGTGCTCCAGGAGTGATCTGGGACTGGAATGACATGTCCCAAAGAGGAATGACAGCCCCTTGGGGGCAGCAGGAGTGTTCTGGGACTGGAATGACATGTCCCAGAGTGGAATGACAGCCCCAGGGTGCAGCAGGAGAGTGCAGGGACAGGAATGAGAGGCCACGGAGTGGAATGACAGCCCCAGGGTGCACCAGAAGTGTTCTGGGACTGGAATGACATGTCCCAGAGTGGAATGACAGCCCCAGGGTGCTCCAGGAGTGTTCTAGGACTGGAATGACATGTCCCAGAGTGGAATGACAGCCCCAGGGTGCAGCAGGAGTGTGAAGGGACACTAATGAGAGGCCACGGAGTGGAATGACAGCCCCAAGGTGCTGCAGGAGTTTCTGGAGACTGGAATGACATGTCCCAGAGTGGAATGACAGCCCCAGGGTGCAACAGGAGAGTGCAGGGACAGGAATGAGAGGCCACAGAGTGGAATGACAGCCCCAGGGTGCAGAAGGAGAGTGCAGGGACAGGAAGGAGAGGCCACGGAGTGGGAATGACAGCCCCAGCGTGCAGCAGGAGAGTGCAGGGACAGGAAGGAGAGGCCACGAAGTGGGAGATGACAGCCTCAGGGTGCTCCAGAAGTGTTCTGGCACTGGAATGACATGTCCCAGAGTGGAATGACAGCCCCAGGATGCTCCAGGAGTGTGCAGGGACAGAAATGAGAGGCCACGGAGTGGAATGACAGCCCCAGGGTGCAGCAGGAGTGTGCAGGGACAGGAATGAGAGGCCACGGAGTGGAATGACAGCCCCAGGGTGCAGCAGGAGTGTGCAGGGACAGGAATGAGAGGCCACGGAATGGAATGACAGCCCCAGGGTGCAGCAGGAGTGTTCTGGGACTGGAATGACATGTCCCAGAGTGGAATGACAGCCCCAGGGTGCTGCAGGAGTTTCCAGAGAATGGAATGACATCTCCCAGAGTGGAATGACAGCCCCAGGGTGCTCCAGGAGTGTTCGGGGACCGGAATGACATGTCCCAGAGTGGAATGACAGCCCCAGGGTGCAGCAGGAGAGTGCAGGGACAGGAAGGAGAGGCCACGAAGTGGAATGACAGCCCCAGGGTGCAGCAGGAGAGTGCAGGGACAGGAAGGAGAGGCCACGGAGTGGAATGACAGCCCCAGGGTGCAGAAGGAGAGTGCAGGGACAAGAAGGAGAGGCCACGGAGTGGAATGACAGCCCCAGCGTACAGCAGGAGAGTGCAGGGACAGGAAGGAGAGGCCACGAAGTGGAATGACAGCCCCAGGGTGCAGCAGGAGAGTGCAATGAAAGGAAGGAGAGGCCACAGAGTGGAATGACATCCCCAGGGTGCAGAAGGAGAGTGCAGGGACAGGAAGAAGAGGCCACGGAGTGGAATGACAGCCCCAGGGTGCAGAAGGAGAGTGCAGGGACAGGAAGGAGAGGCCACGGAGTGGGAATGACATCCCCAGGGTGCAGAAGGAGAGTGCAGGGACAGGAAGGAGAGGCCACGGAGTGGGAATGACATCCCCAGGGTGCAGAAGGAGAGTGCAGGGACAGGAAGGAGAGGCCACGGAGTGGAATGACAGCCCCAGGGTGCAGCAGGAGAGTGCAGGGACAGGAATGAGAGGCCACGGAGTGGAATGACAGCACCACGGTGCTCCAGAAGTGTTCTGGGACTGGAATGGCTTGTCCAAGAGTGGAATGGTAGCCCCAGGGTGCAGCAGGAGTGTTCGGGGACTGGAATGACATGTCCCAGAGTGGAATGACAGCCCCAGGGTGTTCCAGGAGTGTTCTGGGACTGGAATGACATGTCCTAGAGTGGAATGACAGCCCCAGGCTGCTCCAGGAGTGTTCTGGGACTGGAATGACATGTCCCAAAGTGGAATGACAGCCCTTTGGGGGCAGCAGGAGTGTTCTGGGACTGGAATGACATGTCCCAGAGTGGAATGACAGCCCCAGGCTGCTCCAGGAGTGTTCTGGGACTGGAATGACATGTCCCAGAGTGGAATGACAGCCCCAGGGTGCAACAGGAGTGTGAAGGGACACTAATGAGAGGCCACGGAGTGGGAATGACAGCCCCAAGGTGCTGCAGGAGTTTCTGGAGACTGGAATGACATGTCCCAGAGTGGAATGACAGCCCCAGGGTGCAACAGGAGAGTGCAGGGACAGGAATGAGAGGCCACAGAGTGGAATGACAGCCCCAGGGTGCAGAAGGAGAGTGCAGGGACAGGAATGAGAGGCCACGGAGTGGGACGACAGCCCCAGCGTGCAGCAGGAGAGTGCAGGGACAGGAAGGAGAGGCCACGAAGTGGAATGACAGCCTCAGGGTGCTCCAGAAGTGTTCTGGGACTGGAATGACATGTCCCAGAGTGGAATGACAGCCCCAGGGTGCTCCAGGAGTGATCTGGGACTGGAATGACATGTCACAGAGTGGAATGACAGCCCCAGGGTGCAGCAGGAGTGTGCAGGGACAGGAAGGAGAGGCCACGGAGTGGAATGACAGCCCCAGGGTGCACCAGAAGTGTTCTGGGACTGGAATGACATGTCCCAAAGAGGAATGACAGCCCCTTGGGGGCAACAGGAGTGTTCTGAGACTGGAATGACATGTCCCAGAGTGGAATGAGAGCCCCAGGGTGCACCAGAAGTGTTCTGGAACTGGAATGACATGTCCCAAAGTGGAATGACAGCCCTTTGGGGGCAGCAGGAGTGTTCTGGGACTGGAATGACATGTCCCAGAGTGGAATGACAGCCCCAGGGTGCTCCAGGAGTGTTCTGGGACTGGAATGACATGTCCCAGCGTGGAATGACAGCCCCAGGGTGCAGCAGGAGTGTGAAGGGACACTAATGAGAGGCCACGGAGTGGAATGACAGCCCCAAGGTGCTGCAGGAGTTTCTGGAGACTGGAATGACATGTCCCAGAGTGGAATGACAGCCCCAGGGTGCAACAGGAGAGTGCAGGGACAGGAATGAGAGGCCACAGAGTGGAATGACAGCCCCAGGGTGCAGAAGGAGAGTGCAGGGACAGGAAGGAGAGGCCACGGAGTGGAATGACAGCCCCAGCGTGCAGCAGGAGAGTGCAGGGACAGGAAGGAGAGGCCACGAAGTGGAATGACAGCCTCAGGGTGCTCCAGAAGTGTTCTGGCACTGGAATGACATGTCCCAGAGTGGAATGACAGCCCCAGGGTGCTCCAGGAGTGTGCAGGGACAGAAATGAGAGGCCACGGAGTGGAATGACAGCCCCAGGGTGCAGCAGGAGTGTGCAGGGAAAGGAATGAGAGGCCACGGAGTGGAATGACAGCCCCAGGGTGCAGCAGGAGTGTGCAGGGACAGGAATGAGAGGCCACGGAGTGGAATGACAGCCCCAGAGTGCAGCAGGAGTGTTCTGGGACTGGAATGACATGTCCCAGAGTGGACTGACAGCCCCAGGGTGCTGCAGGAGTTTCCAGAGAATGGAATGACATGTCCCAGAGTGGAATGACAGCCCCAGGGTGCTCCAGGAGTGTTCGGGGACCGGAATGACATGTCCCAGAGTGGAATGACAGCCCCAGGGTGCAGCAGGAGAGTGCAGGGACAGGAATGAGAGGCCACGGAGTGGAATGACAGCCCCAGGGTGCTGCAGGAGTGTTCTGGGACTGGAATAACATGTTCCAGAGTGGAATGACAGCCCCAGGGTGCACCAGAAGTGTTCTGGGACTGGAATGACATGCCCCAGAGTGGAATGACAGCCCCAGGCTGCAGCAGGAGTATTCTGGGACTGGAATGACATGTCCCAGAGTGGAATGACAGCCCCAGGGTGCTCCAGGAGTGTCCTGGGACTGGAATGACATGTCCCAGAGTGGAATGACAGCCCCAGGGTGCAACAGGAGAGTGCAAGGACAGTAATGAGAGGCCACGGAGTGGAATGACAGCCCCAGGGTGCAGCAGGAGAATGCAGGGAGAGGAATGAGAGGCCACGGAGTGGAATGACAGCCCCAGGGTGTAGCAGGAGTGTGCAGGGACAGGAATGAGAGGCCACGGAGTGGAATGACAGCCCCAGGGTGCAGCAGGAGAGTGCAGGGACAGGAAGGAGAGGCCACGAAGAGGAATGACAGCCTCAGGGTGCTCCAGAAGTGTTCTGGGACTGGAATGACATGTCCCAGAGTGGAATGACAGCCCCAGGGTGCTCCAGGAGTGTTCTGGGACTGGAATGACATGCCCCAGAGTGGAATGACAGCCTCAGGGTGCTCCAGGAGTGTTCTGGGACTGGAATGACATGTCCAAGAGTGGAATGACAGCCGCAGGGTGCTCCAGGAGTGTTCTGGGACAGGAATGAGAGGCCACAGAGTGGAATGACAGCCCCAGGGTGCACCAGAAGTGTTCTGGGACTGGAATGACATGTCCCAGAGTGGAATGACAGCCCCAGGCTGCAGCAGGAGTGTTCTGGGACTGGAATGTGAGGCCACGGAGTGGAATGACAGATCCAGGGTGCAACAGGAGAGTGCAGGGACAGGAATGAGAGGCCATGGAGTGGAATGACAGCCCCAGGGTGCAGCAGGAGTGTTCTGGGACAAGAATGAGAGGCCACGGAGTGGAATGACAGCCCCAGGGTGCACCAGAAGTGTTCTGGGACTGGAATGACATGTCCCAAAGTGGAATGACAGCCTCAGGGTGTTCTAGGAGTGTTCTGGGACTGGAATGACATGTCACAGAGTGGAATGACAGCCCCAGGGTGTTCCAGGTGTGTTCTGGGACTGGAATGACATGTCCCAGAGTGGAATGACAGCCCCAGGGTACTCCAGGAGTGTTCTGGGACTGGAATGACATGTCACAGAGTGGAATGACAGCCACAGGGTGCAGCAGGAGTGTGCAGGGACAGGAATGAGAGGCCACGGAGTGGAATGAGAGCCCCAGGGTGCAGCAGGAGAGTGCAGGGACAGGAATGAGAGGCAAAGGAGTAGAATGACAGCCCCAAGGTGCACCAGAAGTGTTCTGGGACTGGAATGACATGTCCCAAAGTGGAATGACAGCCCCTTGGGGGCAGCAGGAGTGTTCTAGGACTGGAATGACATATCCCAGAGTGGAATGACAGCCCCAGGGTTCTCCAGGAGTGTTCTGGGACTGGAATGACATGTCCCAGAGTGGAATGACAGCCCCAGGGTGCTCCAGGAGTGTTCTGGGATTGGAATGACATGTCCCAGAGTGGAATTACAGCCCCAGGGTGCACCAGAAGTGTTCTGGGACTGGAATGACATGTCCCAGAGTGGAATGACAGCCCCAGGCTGCAGCAGGAGTGTTCTGGGACTGGAATGAGAGGCCACGGAGTGGAATGACAGATCCAGGGTGCAACAGGAGAGTGCAGGGACAGGAATGAGAGCCCACGGAGTGGAATGACAGCCCCAGGGTGCAGCAGGAGTGTTCTGGGACAAGAATGAGAGGCCACGGAGTGGAATGACAGCCCCAGGGTGCACCAGAAGTTTTCTGGGACTGGAATGACATGTCCCAAAGTGGAATGACAGCCTCAGGGTGCTCCAGGAGTGTTCTGGGACTGGAATGACATGTCACAGAGTGGAATGACAGCCCCAGGGTGTTCCAGGTGTGTTCTGGGACTGGAATGACATGTCCCAGAGTGGAATGACAGCCCCAGGGTACTCCAGGAGTGTTCTGGGACTGGAATGACATGTCACAGAGTGGAATGACAGCCACAGAGTGCAGCAGGAGTGTGCAGGGACAGGAATGAGAGGCCACGGAGTGGAATGAGAGTCCCAGGGTGCAGCAGGAGAGTGCAGGGACAGGAATGAGAGGCCACGGAGTGGAATGACAGCCCCAGGGTGCAGCAGGAGTGTTCTGGGACTGGAATGAGAGGCCACGGAGTGGAATGACAGATCCAGGGTGCAACAGGAGAGTGCAGGGACAGGAATGAGAGGCCACGGAGTGGAATGACAGCCCCAGGGTGCACCAGAAGTGTTCTGGGACTGGAATGACATGTCCCAAAGTGGAATGACAGCCTCAGGGTGCTCCAGGAGTGTTCTGGGACTGGAATGACATGTCACAGAGTGGAATGACAGCCCCAGGGTGTTCCAGGTGTGTTCTGGGACTGGAATGACATGTCCCAGAGTGGAATGACAGCCCCAGGGTACTCCAGGAGTGTTCTGGGACTGGAATGACATGTCACAGAGTGGAATGACAGCCACAGGGTGCAGCAGGAGTGTGCAGGGACAGGAATGAGAGGCCACGGAGTGGAATGAGAGCCCCAGGGTGCAGCAGGAGAGTGCAGGGACAGGAATGAGAGGCCAAGGAGTAGAATGACAGCCCCAAGGTGCACCAGAAGTGTTCTGGGACTGGAATGACATGTCCCAGAGTGGAATGACAGCCCCAGGGTGCAACAGGAGAGTGCAAGGACAGTAATGAGAGGCCACGGAGTGGAATGACAGCCCCAGGGTGCAGCAGGAGAATGCAGGGAGAGGAATGAGAGGCCACGGAGTGGAATGACAGCCCCAGGGTGTAGCAGGAGTGTGCAGGGACAGGAATGAGAGGCCACGGAGTGGAATGACAGCCCCAGGGTGCAGCAGGAGAGTGCAGGGACAGGAAGGAGAGGCCACGGAGTGGAATGACAGCCTCAGGGTGCTCCAGAAGTGTTCTGGGACTGGAATGACATGTCCCAGAGTGGAATGACAGCCCCAGGGTGCTCCAGGAGTGTTCTGGGACTGGAATGACATGCCCCAGAGTGGAATGACAGCCTCAGGGTGCTCCAGGAGTGTTCTGGGACTGGAATGACATGTCCAAGAGTGGAATGACAGCCGCAGGGTGCTCCAGGAGTGTTCTGGGACAGGAATGAGAGGCCACAGAGTGGAATGACAGCCCCAGGGTGCACCAGAAGTGTTCTGGGACTGGAATGACATGTCCCAGAGTGGAATGACAGCCCCAGGCTGCAGCAGGAGTGTTCTGGGACTGGAATGTGAGGCCACGGAGTGGAATGACAGATCCAGGGTGCAACAGGAGAGTGCAGGGACAGGAATGAGAGGCCATGGAGTGGAATGACAGCCCCAGGGTGCAGCAGGAGTGTTCTGGGACAAGAATGAGAGGCCACGGAGTGGAATGACAGCCCCAGGGTGCACCAGAAGTGTTCTGGGACTGGAATGACATGTCCCAAAGTGGAATGACAGCCTCAGGGTGCTCCAGGAGTGTTCTGGGACTGGAATGACATGTCACAGAGTGGAATGACAGCCCCAGGGTGTTCCAGGTGTGTTCTGGGACTGGAATGACATGTCCCAGAGTGGAATGACAGCCCCAGGGTACTCCAGGAGTGTTCTGGGACTGGAATGACATGTCACAGAGTGGAATGACAGCCACAGGGTGCAGCAGGAGTGTGCAGGGACAGGAATGAGAGGCCACGGAGTGGAATGAGAGCCCCAGGGTGCAGCAGGAGAGTGCAGGGACAGGAATGAGAGGCCAAGGAGTAGAATGACAGCCCCAAGGTGCACCAGAAGTGTTCTGGGACTGGAATGACATGTCCCAAAGTGGAATGACAGCCCCTTGGGGGCAGCAGGAGTGTTCTAGGACTGGAATGACATATCCCAGAGTGGAATGACAGCCCCAGGGTTCTCCAGGAGTGTTCTGGGACTGGAATGACATGTCCCAGAGTGGAATGACAGCCCCAGGGTGCTCCAGGAGTGTTCTGGGATTGGAATGACATGTCCCAGAGTGGAATTACAGCCCCAGGGTGCACCAGAAGTGTTCTGGGACTGGAATGACATGTCCCAGAGTGGAATGACAGCCCCAGGCTGCAGCAGGAGTGTTCTGGGACTGGAATGAGAGGCCACGGAGTGGAATGACAGATCCAGGGTGCAACAGGAGAGTGCAGGGACAGGAATGAGAGCCCACGGAGTGGAATGACAGCCCCAGGGTGCAGCAGGAGTGTTCTGGGACAAGAATGAGAGGCCACGGAGTGGAATGACAGCCCCAGGGTGCACCAGAAGTTTTCTGGGACTGGAATGACATGTCCCAAAGTGGAATGACAGCCTCAGGGTGCTCCAGGAGTGTTCTGGGACTGGAATGACATGTCACAGAGTGGAATGACAGCCCCAGGGTGTTCCAGGTGTGTTCTGGGACTGGAATGACATGTCCCAGAGTGGAATGACAGCCCCAGGGTACTCCAGGAGTGTTCTGGGACTGGAATGACATGTCACAGAGTGGAATGACAGCCACAGGGTGCAGCAGGAGTGTGCAGGGACAGGAATGAGAGGCCACGGAGTGGAATGAGAGCCCCAGGGTGCAGCAGGAGAGTGCAGGGACAGGAATGAGAGGCCAAGGAGTGGAATGACAGCCCCAGGCTGCAGCAGGAGTGTTCTGGGACTGGAATGTGAGGCCACGGAGTGGAATGACAGATCCAGGGTGCAACAGGAGAGTGCAGGGACAGGAATGAGAGGCCATGGAGTGGAATGACAGCCCCAGGGTGCAGCAGGAGTGTTCTGGGACAAGAATGAGAGGCCACGGAGTGGAATGACAGCCCCAGGGTGCACCAGAAGTGTTCTGGGACTGGAATGACATGTCCCAAAGTGGAATGACAGCCTCAGGGTGCTCCAGGAGTGTTCTGGGACTGGAATGACATGTCACAGAGTGGAATGACAGCCCCAGGGTGTTCCAGGTGTGTTCTGGGACTGGAATGACATGTCCCAGAGTGGAATGACAGCCCCAGGGTACTCCAGGAGTGTTCTGGGACTGGAATGACATGTCACAGAGTGGAATGACAGCCACAGGGTGCAGCAGGAGTGTGCAGGGACAGGAATGAGAGGCCACGGAGTGGAATGAGAGCCCCAGGGTGCAGCAGGAGAGTGCAGGGACAGGAATGAGAGGCCAAGGAGTAGAATGACAGCCCCAAGGTGCACCAGAAGTGTTCTGGGACTGGAATGACATGTCCCAAAGTGGAATGACAGCCCCTTGGGGGCAGCAGGAGTGTTCTGGTACTGGAATGACATATCCCAGAGTGGAATGACAGCCCCAGGGTGCTCCAGGAGTGTTCTGGGACTGGAATGACATGTCCCAGAGTGGAATGACAGCCCCAGGGTGCTCCAGGAGTGTTCTGGGATTGGAATGACATGTCCCAGAGTGGAATGACAGCCCCAGGGTGCACCAGAAGTGTTCTGGGACTGGAATGACATGTCCCAGAGTGGAATGACAGCCCCAGGCTGCAGCAGGAGTGTTCTGGGACTGGAATGAGAGGCCACGGAGTGGAATGACAGATCCAGGGTGCAACAGGAGAGTGCAGGGACAGGAATGAGAGGCCACGGAGTGGAATGACAGCCCCAGGGTGCAGCAGGAGTGTTCTGGGACAAGAATGAGAGGCCACGGAGTGGAATGACAGCCCCAGGGTGCACCAGAAGTGTTCTGGGACTGGAATGACATGTCCCAAAGTGGAATGACAGCCTCAGGGTGCTCCAGGAGTGTTCTGGGACTGGAATGACATGTCCCAAAGTGGAATGACAGCCCCTTGGGGGCAGCAGGAGTGTTCTGGGACTGGAATGACATATCCCAGAGTGGAATGACAGCCCCAGGGTTCTCCAGGAGTGTTCTGGGATTGGAATGACATGTCCCAGAGTGGAATGACAGCCCCAGGGTGCTCCAGGAGTGTTCTGGGATTGGAATGACATGTCCCAGAGTGGAATGACAGCCCCAGGGTGCACCAGAAGTGTTCTGGGACTGGAATGACTTGTCACAGAGTGGAATGACAGCCCCAGGGTGTTCCAGGTGTGTTCTGGGACTGGAATGACATGTCCCAGAGTGGAATGACAGCCCCAGGGTACTCCAGGAGTGTTCTGGGACTGGAATGACATGTCACAGAGTGGAATGACAGCCACAGGGTGCAGCAGGAGTGTGCAGGGACAGGAATGAGAGGCCACGGAGTGGAATGAGAGCCCCAGGGTGCAGCAGGAGAGTGCAGGGACAGGAATGAGAGGCCAAGGAGTGGAATGACAGCCCCAGGCTGCAGCAGGAGTGTTCTGGGACTGGAATGTGAGGCCACGGAGTGGAATGACAGATCCAGGGTGCAACAGGAGAGTGCAGGGACAGGAATGAGAGGCCATGGAGTGGAATGACAGCCCCAGGGTGCAGCAGGAGTGTTCTGGGACAAGAATGAGAGGCCACGGAGTGGAATGACAGCCCCAGGGTGCACCAGAAGTGTTCTGGGACTGGAATGACATGTCCCAAAGTGGAATGACAGCCTCAGGGTGCTCCAGGAGTGTTCTGGGACTGGAATGACATGTCACAGAGTGGAATGACAGCCCCAGGGTGTTCCAGGTGTGTTCTGGGACTGGAATGACATGTCCCAGAGTGGAATGACAGCCCCAGGGTACTCCAGGAGTGTTCTGGGACTGGAATGACATGTCACAGAGTGGAATGACAGCCACAGGGTGCAGCAGGAGTGTGCAGGGACAGGAATGAGAGGCCACGGAGTGGAATGAGAGCCCCAGGGTGCAGCAGGAGAGTGCAGGGACAGGAATGAGAGGCCAAGGAGTAGAATGACAGCCCCAAGGTGCACCAGAAGTGTTCTGGGACTGGAATGACATGTCCCAAAGTGGAATGACAGCCCCTTGGGGGCAGCAGGAGTGTTCTGGTACTGGAATGACATATCCCAGAGTGGAATGACAGCCCCAGGGTTCTCCAGGAGTGTTCTGGGACTGGAATGACATGTCCCAGAGTGGAATGACAGCCCCAGGGTGCTCCAGGAGTGTTCTGGGATTGGAATGACATGTCCCAGAGTGGAATGACAGCCCCAGGGTGCACCAGAAGTGTTCTGGGACTGGAATGACATGTCCCAGAGTGGAATGACAGCCCCAGGCTGCAGCAGGAGTGTTCTGGGACTGGAATGAGAGGCCACGGAGTGGAATGACAGATCCAGGGTGCAACAGGAGAGTGCAGGGACAGGAATGAGAGGCCACGGAGTGGAATGACAGCCCCAGGGTGCAGCAGGAGTGTTCTGGGACTGGAATGAGAGGCCACGGAGTGGAATGACAGCCCCAGGGTGCACCAGAAGTGTTCTGGGACTGGAATGACATGTCCCAAAGTGGAATGACAGCCTCAGGGTGCTCCAGGAGTGTTCTGGGACTGGAATGACATGTCCCAAAGTGGAATGACAGCCCCTTGGGGGCAGCAGGAGTGTTCTGGGACTGGAATGACATATCCCAGAGTGGAATGACAGCCCCAGGGTTCTCCAGGAGTGTTCTGGGATTGGAATGACATGTCCCAGAGTGGAATGACAGCCCCAGGGTGCTCCAGGAGTGTTCTGGGATTGGAATGACATGTCCCAGAGTGGAATGACAGCCCCAGGGTGCACCAGAAGTGTTCTGGGACTGGAATGACTTGTCCCAGAGTGGAATGACAGCCCCAGGCTGCAGCAGGAGTGTTCTGGGACTGGAATGAGAGGCCACGGAGTGGAATGACAGATCCAGGGTGCAACAGGAGAGTGCAGGGACAGGAATGAGAGGCCACGGAGTGGAATGACAGCCCCAGGGTGCAGCAGGAGTGTTCTGGGACAAGAATGAGAGGCCACGGAGTGGAATGACAGCCCCAGGGTGCACCAGAAGTGTTCTGGGACTGGAATGACATGTCCCAGAGTGGAATGACAGCCACAGGGTGCTCCAGGAGTGTGCTGGGACTGGAATGACATGTCACAGAGTGGAATGACAGCCCCAGGGTGTTCCAGGTGTGTTCTGGGACTGGAATGACATGTCCCAGAGTGGAATGACAGCCCCAGGGCACTCCAGGAGTGTTCTGGGACTGGAATGAGATGTCACAGAGTGGAATGACAGCCACAGGGTGCAGCAGGAGTGTGCAGGGACAGGAATGAGAGGCCACGGAGTGGAATGAGAGCCCCAGGGTGCAGCAGGAGAGTGCAGGGACAGGAATGAGAGGCCAAGGAGTGGAATGACAGCCCCAAGGTGCACCAGAGGTGTTCTGGGACTGGAATGACATGTCCCAAAGTGGAATGACAGCCCCTTGGGGGCAGCAGGAGTGTTCTGGGACTGGAATGACATATCCCAGAGTGGAATGACAGCCCCAGGGTGCTCCAGGAGTGTTCTGGGACTGGAATGACATGTCCCAGAGTGGAATGACAGCCCCAGGGTGCTCCAGGAGTGTTCTGGGACTGGAATGACATGTCCCAGAGTGGAATGACAGCCCCAGGGTGCTCCAGGAGTGTTCTGGGACTGGAATGACATGTCCCAGAGTGGAATGACAGCCCCAGGGTGCAACAGGAGAGTGCAGGGAGAGGAATGAGAGGCCACGGAGTGGAATGACAGCCCCAGGGTGCAGCAGGAGAGTGCAGGGACAGGAATGAGAGGCCACGGAGTGGAATGACAGCCCAAGGGTGTAGCAGGAGTGTGCAGGGACAGGAAGGAGAGGCCACGAAGTGGAATGACAGCCCCAGGGTGCAGCAGGAGAGTGCAGGGACAGGAATGAGAGGCCACGGAGTGGAATGACAGCCCCAGGGTGCAGCAGGAGAGTGCAGGGACAGGAAGGAGAGGCCACGAAGTGGAATGACAGCCCCAGGGTACAGCAGGAGAGTGCAGGGAGAGGAATGAGAGGCCACGGAGTGGAATGACAGCCCCAGGGTGTAGCAGGAGAGTGCAGGGACAGGAAGGAGAGGCCACGAAGTGGAATGACAGCCCCAGGGTGCAGCAGGAGAGTGCAGGGACAGGAATGAGAGGCCACGGAGTGGAATGACAGCCCCAGGGTTCAGCAGGAGAGTGCAGGGACAGGAAGGAGATGCCACGAAGTGGAATGACAGCCCCAGCGTGCAGCAGGAGAGTGCAGGGAGAGGAACGAGAGGCCACGGAGTGGAATGACAGCCCCAGGGTGCAGCAGGAGAGTGCAGGGACAGGAAGGAGAGGCCACGAAGTGGGAATGACAGCCCCAGGGTGCAGCAGGAGAGTGCAGGGACAGGAATGAGAGGCCACGGAGTGGAATGACAGCCCCAGGGTGTAGCAGGAGTGTGCAGGGACAGGAATGAGAGGCCATGGAGTGGAATGACAGCCCCAGGGTGCAGCAGGAGAGTGCAGGGAGAGGAATGAGAGGCCACGGAGTGGGAATGACAGCCCCAGGGTGCAGCAGGAGAGTGCAGGGACAGGAAGGAGAGGCCACAAAGAGGAATGACAGCCTCAGGGTGCTCCAGAAGTGTTCTGGGAGTGGAATGACATGTTCCAGAGTGGAATGACAGCCCCAGGGTGCTCCAGGAGTGTTCTGGGACAGGAATGAGAGGCCACGGAGTGGAATGACAGCCCCAGGGTGCACCAGAAGTGTTCTGGGACTGGAATGACATGCCCTAGAGTGGAATGACAGCCCCAGGGTGCTCCAGGACTGTTCTGGGAGTGGAATGACATGTCCAAGAGTGGAATGACAGCCGCAGGGTGCTCCAGGAGTGTTCTGGGACAGGAATGAGAGGCCACGGTGTGGAATGACAGCCCCAGGGTGCACCAATAGTGTTCTGGGACTGGAATGACATGCCCCTGAATGGAATGACAGCCCCAGGGTGCTGCAGGAGTTTCTGGAGACTGGAATGACATGTCCCAGAGTGGAATGACTGCCCCAGGATGTTCCAGGAGTTTTCTGGGACTGGAATGACATGTCCCAGAGTGGAGTGACAGCCCCAGGGTGCAGCAGGAGTGTGCAGGGACAGGAATGAGAGGCAACGGAGTGGAATGACAGCCCCAGGGTGCAGCAGGAGAGTGCAGGACTGCAGGGACAGGAATGAGAGGCCACAGAGTGGAATGACAGCCCCAGGGTGTAGCAGGAGTGTGCAGGGAGAGGAATGAGAGGCCACGGAGTGGAATGACAGACCCAGAGTGCAGCAGGAGAGTGCAGGGAGAGGAATGAGAGGCCACGGAGTGGAATGACAGCCCCAGGGTGCAGCAGGAGAGTGCAGGGACCGGAATGGGAGGCCACAGAGTGGAATGACAGCCCCAGGGTGTAGCAGGAGTGTGCAGGGAGAGGAATGAGAGGCCACGGAGTGGAATGACAGCCCCAGGGTGCAGCAGGAGAGTGCAGGGAAGGAATGAGAAGCCACAGAGTGGAATGACAGCCCCAGGGTGTAGCAGGAGTGTGCAGGGAAAGGAATGAGAGGCCACGGAGTGGAATGACAGACCCAGAGTGCAGCAGGAGAGTGCAGGGAGAGGAATGAGAGGCCACAGAGTGGAATGACAGACCCAGGGTGCAGCAGGAGAGTGCAGGGAGAGGAATGAGAGGCCACGGAGTGGAATGACAGCCCCAGGGTGCAGCAGGAGAGTGCAGGGACAGGAAGGTGAGGCCACGAAGTGGAATGACAGCCCCAGGGTGCAGCAGGAGAGTGCAGGGACAGGAAGGTGAGGCCACGAAGTGGAATGACAGCCTCAGGGTGCTCCAGAAGTGTTCTGGGACTGGAATGACATGTCCCAGAGTGGAATGACAGCCCCAGGGTGCTCCAGGAGTGTTCTGGGAGTGGAATTGAGGCATTAATAAAAGACCTCAGGGAATTAATTTCTAATTAAGTTATCACATTAGGGCTAGAAAGGCAGGCTGAAATTGCAAGCAAACATAAGGAGATGACCCATTTCAGTCAGGAAGCTTTGTGGTCTGCTCAGACAGCATTTCAGCTCGGTTGTGCAAGGCTTGCGCTGGGATGCAGGAAATGTAGCTTAACCTCAAAAAAAACTTAGGAAATATGTTAACCAGAAACTTTGAAATCTCTTGCAAATATGTTAACCTCTGTTTAAGAAAGAAACTTTGAAATCTGTTGCAAATATGTTAACCAGAAACTTTGAAATCTCTTGCAAATATGTTAACCTCTGTTTAAGAAAAACACTTTGAAATCTCTTGCAAATATGTTAAACACAACGCAAAACTGTGTAGGAAAGTAGAGAATTTTGAAATCTTTTCTCTCTTCCTTTACTTGTGGCTTCTTGCAGCAAAGAAAGGGGAGTTACCTTTGGCTCTGGCATATAAAAGTTGTTAATGTCTTAGAGTGGGGGCTGAGTCCCCTTTGTTTTGTCGTTTGACGGCTGGACTCAGTCTGCTGCAGCAAATAAATGATAAGAATCTTTTCTTGATTGTCTGTGTGGTTTTCTTCTGGAGGCTATAAGCTAATCTGCATCTGCAACATTTAATGGTGCATTGGCCTTCGGGGAGAGCCGGGCTCTTGTGGCCCCCCTCTAGCCACGACATCAGGGAGAGGAAGCCCAGCGAGTAACTGACTATCAGCGGGCCCACTCTCTCTTTCGAGAGGCTGACTGTTCCCTTCCTCCTGCGCAACTTCTCCTTGAGAGTCGCTTGCTACTGAAAGGACCCAGCCAAGAAAACATTCTCTCGGTCAACAGGCGCCTCAGTCTTCAGGACAGGTCAGTATTAATCGGTTCAGCCCCTCCCAGTGCGAGGGAAGCAGGGGCCTGATCAACCCCTGAGCAGTTTTAGGTACAGTCAGGCAGGCGAGGGAGCCTTTTGGCTTCCCTGTGATCCGGGTGGGATTTGTTTGGCCTGAGTGGTGTGTCTGAATGAAAACGGGGGCGTTCATCAGAACAAACCCAACTTGAGTGTTGTCCTCTTATGGCTATGGTTCTCACTCGGGCGACCGCAGTGAGCTAGCTACAGAGGGAAGCACTTGTGGTTTAGGGAATTCCTCCTTGTGTCAGGTGTTGTGGAACCCTTACCACACCCTCGTTTTCCTACCCTTGTGTTTGTCTACTTGTCTGTTTGTTGTTATGGGTGGGACCCAAGCAAAGGCTAAACCCACGACCCCCTTCAATTCATGCTCAACAATTTTGGAGATATTTTCACCAGTGATTATGGAGGAGATGAGCCCTTGAACCCTACCTTCCTTGAAACTTTATGCACCATTGACTGGCCAGCCTTTAATGTAGGTTGGCCCCCCGAAGGATCAATGGACTTGGAGCTCATTAGGAGAGTCTACGTTGCAGTCACTGATCCTCGCTCGGATCACCCTGATCAATTCCCTTACATAGACTCCTGGGATGGCTATGTCCGAGCTCACCCTTCCCTGATGAAAAAGACTTGGCTGCAATCGAGCCTACCCACTCAACAAGCTTCAGCCACCCTGCGCCCTATTAAGCCTCCCAGATTGTGTCCAGTGCGGTCTACAACCCTGCCTGTTCCCACAGGGTCACACCCCCAACTCATTCCCTCTGAGGATGATGACTTGCCTCCGCCTTACTCGGCTGGCAGGGCACCACGTTCAGGGCAGAGACATCAATCCTCTTTTTGGATGCCCAGTCCAACAATGACTAGAGCAAAGACTAAACCTGCACTGCAGGAGCAGGAGAAGGAGTCCATTCATTTACTACGGACAGCTGAGTCTGCCTCAGCCCCACCAGATGACCCGGAGCTGCCATTACTCCATCCACTTCTGCCCAAACATCAGACTTATCCAGATCTCACTATAGATACGGAGTTGCCCTCCACCACCTGCAGTTCCGGCAAGCTCTATCCCAGTCCTTCACTCACTCAGGAAACTTCCCAATTGGTCAAAACCCCCTGCTTCCAGAGGTGTGCCAGAAGGCTAGCCAGGACGCCCAGCTGCCATCACCCTCGGTCCTCTGCCCCTTACGGCAGACCCCAGCTGGCGCCCAGGGAAATATCACATATGTCTACCACCCATTCTCAACTGTTGACCTTTGCAATTGGAAATCCCAAACTACGCCATATTCTGAAGACCCCAGACCGATGACCGACCTCATCACAACTATCATGACCACCCATTACCCCACCTGGCGCAATTGTCACCAATTGCTCTCTGCCCTCCTCGCTGCTGAGGAAAAGCGTGGGGCTTGGAGGCTGGCTGTAAATCGGCTGAAGCCACTCTTCCCCAGGGCGGAGTGTTTGCTGACCACCTCAGAGACAACTTCCCTGATTCAGAGCTCAACTGGGAGCCCACAACCCTGCCCAATGAGACCATATGGCTGCCTATCGGGGTTATATTCTCCAGGGTTTAAAGGAGGCGGGGAAAAAGCCCATGAATATGGCCAAGTTAAGAGATGTTATTCAGGAGGCCAACGAACCACCCTACTCTACGAGGCTACTCGAGAAGCAGACAAAGATCCATTTCTGTGGAGCCCCGAGCAACAGTCAGCTTTCCAGAAGTTAAAGCAAAAGCTCATTGAGGCCCCAGCCCTTGGACTACCCAACCCGGAAAAACCGTTCTTTCTCTGCGTAGATGAGAAGAATGGAGTGGGTCAGGGAGTCCTATTGCAAAACTTAGGACCCCACAAGCGCCCAGTTGCCTACCTCAGCCAGGCCCTAGATACTGTGGAGATAGGCTTGCACCTTGCCTAAGAGCGGTTGCCGCATGTTGTCGTCTTATCGAGATGGCCCATAAGTTCACTTGTGGTGGCCCCATGACAGTTTTTGTTTCCCATGGAGTAAAAGCAATACTCGAAGCGCGTGGCCACAAATTCCTAACTACCTCCCGCATGGCACGTTACCAGGCCATCCTCCTTGAAAATTCAGCAATCCAGCTGGCCCTGGCCACCACTCTCAACCCTGCAACCTTTCTGCCTGAAATTGAGGAAGACTTAGAGCATGACTGCCTTGTAACCACTGATCATATCTTCGCCTCTCACCTTGATCTTAAGGAACAGCCGATCCCAGAGCCTGACCTAACTCTCTTCTGTGATGGCAGCAGCTTCCTGGACAACCTCGGACAACGCAAGGCAGGCTATTCAGTTGTCACGCATAGCTGTTAAAGTTGCTGAAAAGAAGCCCTGGATCCACTGGACGCACCTCAAACCTGCCGCCCCTATTGCTAACTGGAAGGTGTCCCCTGGAACAAGTGGCCTAAAGCTCCGCCTCACCCGCCAACGCCCTGCTTCCCCTGGGCCCGCGACCCAGGCGGACACGGCTGAAGAATCTCCAAAACCCTCTGCTGGGACTGACCTGGACTAACAGTCCCTCTACGCACAGGGGAAAATCTGAACTTCGCTGGAAAGGAAAGTCCCTGCTCTAGTCACTCCGGAGGCTGACTAGTCTACACACGGACCATCTACCACAAAATGCGTCCTAAAATCATCCTATACCTAATAATCTTTTTCCTTGTTAACAAAACTGATACTGTTCCTCCTTGTACCCCATGTATAACCAAGACCTATAGGGACAGGCAAATTACTGACACCCTTGTGTATTTCTCTGATTTTGAATGTACCACCAAAAATGTAACTGTGTGTCTACATCAGGAAACCTCATATAGAGTATGTGGGGAACAAAACCCACATGTTACAAACCTGAAAGCAACTCTGTTCGGGCCAGGGTTAATGTGTATGCTTATTCAGGGTCCACAAGAGGTCAGCCTGTTACTAATAATGCCCTGCTAGTTGCATCTAATGTTACCTTGCAGACTAATCAGGGTTTACAAGTATGCTTTGATGTGTGTGGAGCCCTGTCTAAAACTCAGGGTTATAAGGTTCCCTGCCATAATCTAGAATGGGAGCGGTCTTATGTAGCTGCCCGCCGTTATTTTTACACTGAGTCTGGTGGCAGAGCCTCAACTTCTTATGTGCCCAGCACTACCCATTATGCTTATTACTATGCACCCCTCACTGGAATGGCAAGAGGCCCTCCTCGACTCAACCAGGGCCCTGATCCATGGTTTAACCTAACCACACCCCCAGTGTCCACTCACTGTTCAAAGGGCCACTGCACCCCCTCTGTCTGCACTTCAGCCCCACAGCTACTACCGAGGGCACACGGCGTCACATCTACGGCATTGGGGTAGACGGTAGTGGCCGAGATCCATTTGGCTCAATTGTAGTGGAAATGCTGGGCTATAAACCTGCACCAGCTGAATTAAAGGTACATACCACGTTTTGGAAGGAAATGGGAAAGACCATTGAAATTCCCCCTGTCACAAAAAATCTTTTCATTGATTTAGCAGAAAGAATTGCTGGTGAACTCATGATTAAAAATTGTTATGTATGCGGTGGTACTGCCATGAGCGAGGCTTGGCCGTGGCTATCGACTGAAATACCCCTTACTAACCTCTCTGTAAAATTTAATCTCACCTGGGTAGATACGAAACGCCCAAACCATTGGGTTCTGGGAAACACATTGGTCGGGGAACTGTGTTTCATCAGACAGGGAGGGCCATTCAAAGTATCAGTCGGACAGTTAGACTGTGAGGCAGGGTGAGTGTGTAATAATTCTCGAGGGCAACAGTTTGTCTCCTTCTCTAACCGCAATGTTACTACAGGACCAAGAGTTGCTAATCTGGGCCCCCTACAAGAATTCTGGACTTCCCCGTGTAATACTAGTTGGGAATGGGTGGCTCCAGACTCCTTCTACTGGATCTGTGGTACCACAGCATATGCCGTCCTTCCTCGCCGGTGGTCTGGAGCATGTGTTCTGGGCACCATCAAACCTGGCTTCTTTCTGCTGCCTTTGTCTACCGGGGAACGCTTAGGGGTCATTGTTTATGAGTCCCTGGGCCGGCCAAGGCGGTCTATCCTCAGCTTTGAGGACCGGACCCTCCACATAGGCTCCTGGAAAGATGATGAGTGGCCCCCAGAGCGTATTGTCCAAGTCTATGGCCCAGCCACCTGGGCAGCAGATGGTACTTATGGGTATAGGACCCCTATCTATATGCTTAATCGCATTATCAGGCTTCAAGCAGTGCTAGAGATAATCACAAATGAAACTTCAATGGCTCTCTCTCTCTTGGCAAAAACTAACACTCAGATGAGAACGGCCATTTACCAAAACCGCCTGGCTCTAGATTATCTGCTTGCTGAGGAAGGTGGGGTATGTGGAAAGTTTAATCTCACAAACTGCTGTTTACAGATAGATGACAATGGGAAGGCAATAGAGCAGATAACTGAACGTATGCGAAATCTGGCACATGTCCTGGTCCAGACCTGGTCAGGGTTGTTTGAAACTGAGGGTTGGTTCAGTGGAATTTTTGGGGATTGGAAGCGGACCCTTTTCCTTGTGAGCTTGGCTTTCGGGGGTCTCCCCATGTTACCATGCTTACTTCCCCTGATCAAAGGAATGGTCAACCGGGCTGTGATTGCAATAACGCCTCCAGATACTGTCCCCACTAAGCTTATGTATCTATCTGCCTCAGAGCGCCGGACAGTCTATCGCAATCGCCTGAAGTTCAATCACCCCTGGCCCACAGCTTCTTACTCCCCAGTAAAAGTGGATAATAACAGGAAAAACAATCTGACACGCCTTTAAGTTGGTCATTCTCTCCTGTCGGCGAGTTGACCAAGAGGAGGGAGTGAGGCATTAATAAAAGACCTCAGGGAAATAATTTCTAATTAAGTTATCACATTAGGGCTAGAAAGGCAGGCTGAAATTGCAAGCAAACATAAGGAGATGACCCATTTCAGTCAGGAAACTTTGTGGTTTGCTCAGACAGCATTTCAGCTCGGTTGTGCAAGGCTTGCGCTGGGATGCAGGAAATGTAGCTTAACCGCAAAAAAAACTTAGGAAATATGTTAACCAGAAACTTTGAAATCTCTTGCAAATATGTTAACCTCTGTTTAAGAAAGAAACTTTGAAATCTGTTGCAAATATGTTAACCAGAAACTTTGAAATCTCTTGCAAATATGTTAGCCTCTGTTTAAGAAAAACACTTTGAAATCTCTTGCAAATATGTTAAACACAACGCAAAACTGTGTAGGAAAGTAGAGAATTTTGAAATCTTTTCTCTCTTCCTTTACTTGTGGCTTCTTGCAGCAAAGAAAGGGGAGTTACCTTTGGCTCTGGCATATAAAAGTTGTTAATGTCTTAGAGTGGGGGCTGAGTCCCCTTTGTTTTGTCGTTTGACGGCTGGACTCAGTCTGCTGCAGCAAATAAATGATAAGAATCTTTTCTTGATTGTCTGTGTGGTTTTCTTCTGGAGGCTATAAGCTAATCTGCATCTGCAACAGAATGACATGTCCAAGAGTGGAATGACAGCCCCAGGGTGCTCCAGGAGTGTTCCGGGACAGGAATGAGAGGCCACGGAGTGGAATGACAGCCCCAGGGTGCACCAGAAGTGTTCTGGGACTGGAATGACATGTCCCAGAGTGGAATGACAGCCCCAGGCTGCAGAAGTAGTGTTCTGGGACTGGAATGAGAGGCCACGGAGTGGAATGACAGCCCCAGGGTGCAGCAGGAGTGTGCAGGGACAGGAATGAGAGGCCACGGAGTGGAATGACAGCCCCAGGGTGCTGCAGGAGTGTTCTGGGACTGGAATGACATGTCCCAGAGTGGAATGACAACCCCAGGGTGCAGCAGGAGAGTTTTGGGACTGGAATGACATGTCCCAGAGTGGAATGACAGCCCCAGGGTGCTCCAGGAGAGTTCTGGGACTGCAATGACATGTCCCAGAGGGGAATGACAGCCCCAGGGTGCAGCAGAAGTGTGCAGGGACAGTAATGAGAGGCCACGGAGTGGAATGACAGCCCCAGGGTGCTGCAGGAGTTTCTGGAGACTGGAATGACATGTCCCAGAGTGGAATGACAGCCCCAGGGTGCAGCAGGAGTGTTCTGGGACCGGAATGACATGTCCCAGAGTGGAATGACAGCCCCAGGGTACAGCAGGAGTGTGCAGGGACAGGAATAAGAGGCAACGGAGTGGAATGACAGTCCCAGGGTGCAGCAGGAGAGTGCAGGGAAAGGAATGAGAGGTCACGGAGTGGAATGACAGCCCCAGGGTGCTGCAGGAGTCTTCGGGGACTGGAATGACATGTCCCAGAGTGGAATGACAGCCCCAGGGTGTTCCATGAGTGTTCTGGGACTGGAATGACATGTCCCAGAGTGGAATGACAGCCCCAGGGTGTAGCAGGAGTGTGCAGGGACATGAATGAGAGGCCACGGAGTGGAATGACAGCCCCAGGGTGTAGCAGGAGTGTGCAGGGACAGAAATGAGAGGCCACGGAGTGGAATGACAGCCCCAGGGTGCAGCAGGAGAGTGCAGGGACAGGAAGGAGTGGCCACGAAGTGGAATGACAGCCTCAGGGTGCTCCAGAAGTGTTCTGGGACTGGAATGACGTGTCCCAGAGTGGAATGACAGCCCCAGGGTGCTCCAGGAGTGTTCTGGGACAGGAATGAGAGGCCACGGAGTGGAATGACAGCCCCAGGGTGCTCCAGAAGTGTTCTGGGACTGGAATGACATGTCCCAGAGTGGAATGACAGCCCCAGGCTGCAGCAGGAGTGTTCTGGGACTGGAATGAGAGGCCACGGAGTGGAATGACAGCCCCAGGTTGCAACAGGAGAGTGTAGGGACAGGAATGAGAGGCCACGGAGTGGAATGACAGCCCCAGGGTGCTCCAGAAGTGTTCTGGGAGTGGAATGACATGTCCAAGAGTGGAATGACAGCCCCAGGGTGCTCCAGGAGTGTTCTGGGACAGGAATGAGAGGCCACGGAGTGGAATGACAGCCCCAGGGTGCTCCAGAAGTGTTCTGGGACTGGAATGACATGTCCCAGAGTGGAATGACAGCCCCAGGCTGCAGCAGGAGTGTTCTGGGACTGGAATGAGAGGCCACGGAGTGGAATGACAGCCCCAGGGTGCAACAGGAGAGTGTAGGGACAGGAACGAGAGGCCACGGAGTGGAATGACAGCCCCAGGGTGCAGCAGGAGTGTGCAGGGACAGGAATGAGAGGCCACGGAGTGGAATGACAGCCCCAGGGTGCTGCAGGAGTGTCCGGGGACTGGAATGACATGTCCCAGAGTGGAATGCGAGCCCCAGGGTGCTGCAGGAGTGTTCGGGGACTTGAATGACATGTCCCAGAGTGGAATGACAGCCCCAGGGTGCTCCAGGAGTGTTTTGGGACTGGAATGACATGTCCCAGAGTGGAATGACAGCCCTAGGGTGCAGCAGGAGAGTTCTGGGACTGGAATGACATGTCCCAGAGTGGAATGACAGCCCCAGGGTGCTGCAGGAGTGTTCTGGGACTGGAATGAGGGACCACTCAGTGGAATGACAGCCCCAAGGTGGAGCAGGACTGTTCTGGGAATGGAATGAGAGACCAGGGAGTGGAATGACAGCCCCTTGGGGGTAGCAGGAGTGTTCTGGGACTGGAATGACAGGCCCTAGAGTGGAATGACAGCCCCTGGGTGCTGCAGGAGTGTTCTGGGACTGGAATGACATGTCCCAGAGTGGAATGACAGCCCCAGGGTGCAGCAGGAGAGTTTTGGGACTGGAATGACATGTCCCAGAGTGGAATGACAGCCCCAGGGTGCTCCAGGAGAGTTCTGGGACTGCAATGACATGTCCCAGAGGGGAATGACAGCCCCAGGGTGCAGCAGGAGTGTGCAGGGACAGTAATGAGAGGCCACGGAGTGGAATGACAGCCCCAGGGTGCTGCAGGAGTTTCTGGAGACTGGAATGACATATCCCAGAGTGGAATGACAGCCCCAGGGTGTTCCAGGAGTGTTCTGGGACCGGAATGACATGTCCCAGAGTGGAATGACAGCCCCAGGGTGCAGCAGGAGTGTGCAGGGACAGGAATAAGAGGCAACGGAGTGGAATGACAGCCCCAGGGTGCAGCAGGAGAGTGCAGGGAAAGGAATGAGAGGTCACGGAGTGGAATGACAGCCCCAGGGTGCTGCAGGAGTCTTCGGGGACTGGAATGACATGTCCCAGAGTGGAATGACAGCCCCAGGGTGTTCCATGAGTGTTCTGGGACTGGAATGACATGTCCCAGAGTGGAATGACAGCCCCAGGGTGTAGCAGGAGTGTGCAGGGACAGGAATGAGAGGCCACGGAGTGGAATGACAGCCCCAGGGTGTAGCAGGAGTGTGCAGGGACAGAAATGAGAGGCCACGGAGTGGAATGACAGCCCCAGGGTGCAGCAGGAGAGTGCAGGGACAGGAAGGAGAGGCCACGAAGTGGAATGACAGCCTCAGGGTGCTCCAGAAGTGTTCTGGGACTGGAATGACATGTCCCAAAGTGGAATGACAGCCCCAGGGTGCTCCAGGAGTGTTCTGGGACAGGAATGAGAGGCCACGGAGTGGAATGACAGCCCCAGGGTGCTCCAGAAGTGTTCTGGGACTGGAATGACATGTCCCAGAGTGGAATGACAGCCCCAGGCTGCAGCAGGAGTGTTCTGGGACTGGAATGAGAGGCCACGGAGTGGAATGACAGCCCCAGGTTGCAACAGGAGAGTGTAGGGACAGGAATGAGAGGCCACGGAGTGGAATGACAGCCTCAGGGTGCTCCAGAAGTGTTCTGGGAGTGGAATGACATGTCCAAGAGTGGAATGACAGCCCCAGGGTGCTCCAGGAGTGTTCTGGAACAGGAATGAGAGGCCACGGAGTGGAATGACAGCCCCAGGGTGCTCCAGAAGTGTTCTGGGACTGGAATGACATGTCCCAGAGTGGAATGACAGCCCCAGGCTGCAGCAGGAGTGTTCTGGGACTGGAATGAGAGGCCACGGAGTGGAATGACAGCCCCAGGGTGCAACAGGAGAGTGTAGGGACAGGAATGAGAGGCCACGGAGTGGAATGACAGCCCCAGGGTGCAGCAGGAGTGTGCAGGGATAGGAATGAGAGGCCACGGAGTGGAATGACAGCCCCAGGGTGCTGCAGGAGTGTTCGGGGACTGGAATGACATGTCTCTGAGTGGAATGAGAGCCCCAGGGTGTTCCAGGAGTGTTCTGGGACTGGAATGACATGTCCCAGAGTGGAATGACAGCCCCAGGGTGCTCCAGGAGTGTTCTGGGACTGTAATGACATGTCCCAGAGTGAAATGACAGCCCCATTGTGCTGCAGGAGTGTTCTGGGACTGGAATGAGGGACCACTCAGTGGAATGACAGCCCCAAGTTGGAGCAGGACTGTTCTGGGAATGGAATGAGAGACCAGGGAGTGGAATGACAGCCCCTTGGGGGTAGCAGGAGTGTTCTGGAACTGGAATGACAGGCCCTAGAGTGGAATGACAGCCCCTGGGGGTAGCAGGAGTGTTCTGGGACTGGAATTACAGGCCCTAGAGTGGAATGAGAGCCCCTGGGGGTAGTAGGAATGTTCTGTGACTATAATGACAGGCCCCAGAGTGGAATGACAGCCCGTGGTGGTAGCCGGAGTGGTCTTGGAGTGGAATGACTGTCCCAGGGGGTGATAGGAGTGTTCTGGAACTCGAATGGGAGACCACTAAGTGGAATGACTGCCCCTGAGAGTATTCTGGGAAAGGAATGACAGGCTCCAGCGTGGATTGACAGTCCCTCGAAGTAGCAGGAGTCTTATGGGCCTGGAATGACAGACTCCAGAGTGGAAGGAGAGACCCTGGGTGTACAGGCAGTTCTGTGCAACTGGATTTGTAAAGTGTAGAGTGAAATACTTTACATTTAAATATTTCTGGAATGTGTGTAGGTATCACCAGATTACCTCCATCTCTGCTGCTTTGTTTCCTTACAAATTCACGAGGTTGATGGGAGCCGCCTCCTCCATTGTCAATTATAAATCTTGCCCTTGCCTTCTCCCTCTACCAGTTCCAGTGTCCAGTTCTGGTGCCTTCTTTATCACTATGTTCCTTTTCCATGTCACACTCTGCCTGAGTTCTTTGCACACTGTTGTCTACTCTTTTGACCACTGACCCAGAGAACCCCCTCCATGGTCTCTGTGAAATATCCCAACCTGTAGTCTAGGTTGGGGGTCCCCAACCTTTTTGAGCCTGCGGCACCTTTGTAATTCTGATACAGTGTGCTGAATGCAGATGAAAAATGTCTGCTGCAGGAGGTGGAGCTAACCAGGAATGGATGGCCACAGCATACCTTCAGTCACATCGTGACAATCCTTTTTTTTTTTTTAAGCGCCCCTAAAAGAGGCATTTTTTTTTTTTTTTTAGACAAGAACGTTACAACATTACACTACAAACACACAATACATTAAGACTACACACAAAACACAACATACGACGTTTAACATTCACGGGGGGTTACAATTTTTATAACACTCCATCCGTTTAAATTTCCTCCTACCTTGCCACCCCTTGTTACTAATAATCTTTTACTTCTGTATCCTCAAATACTATCTTTCTACCTTATCCACTTCTAATTTAACATATAGGGTTAATAATACTCAATACTTATTATTTCTCTCCATCCTTCCCTCTCTGATCATACCACTCATAGAAGCGTTGCCACGTATTTATGAAGGCTGATTCATCATGTCCTTTTATCATCAAAGTCAATTTATCCATTTCTGCTTCTTTCATTATCTTCTCAATCAACTCTTGTTTGGTTGGTACCACCGTGGATCGCCAATATTTCGCATACAGAATCCTAGCCACAGTCATTATATATATTATCAAGTATCTCTCTTCTCTCTGTACATCTTTTGGAAGTATATCCAACAACAACACCTCTGGTTTGAACAGAAGAGTACCTTTTATAATTTTCTTTGTCATTTCATGCACCCATATCCACTACTTTTTTGTCACCTCACATGTCCACCACATATGATACAATTACCCTGTCTTTGCATTACATTTTCAACACTTATTAGAACATTTCTCATCATATTTTGCCAGCTTATCCGGCATGATATACCACCTATACAACATTTTATACATATTTTCTCTATATGAGACCGCCCTAGTTATTTTCACATTCATTTTCCATATTTGGTCCCACTGATCCAACTCAATGCTATAACCAAAGATCTGCGCCCATTGGATCATATTGCTTTTCACCATTTCGTCTACCATATAATCAGCCAACAACAATGAATATATTTTTTAAAGAAACTTCTCTTCCGGCTCATAAAGTATTTTTTCTAAATCTGTTAATGTCTTCTCAAACCCTATTTTCTTATCTCTTTTATATCTTGATTGAATCTGAACTTTGTGCCACCAACTGATATCCTCATCCAATTCCAGCTCCCCCTTTGCATTTATAATGTCCAGATATCTTTGTGGGGGATTTTCACAATACAACCTAGGTAAAGTCACTGCTTCAACCGGGGCTACCAGCCTTGAGATTTTGGTAAACCACCTCCTCCGGATAGTCTCCCATACTCTACAGAGTGCATCTCATATCCAGTATTGTCTAAAATATTTTCTTGATGCCACTTTCTCATCCCACAGAAAAGTGTGCCAGCCTTCCAAAAGGTCGTGGCCTTCCAACTTTAAAAGTCTTCTATCTTCCAGCATTACCCATTCCTTAATCCATGCCAAAGCTCCGGTTTTATAATACAATGTCCAATTAGGTAAACCAAACCCTCCTCTTTCTTTCGAGTCTTGTAATGCTTTGAGCCTAATTCTTGCTCTCTTCCTCTGCCAGACAAACTTAGTGGTAATTTGCTCCAACTCTTTCAAAATTGCCAAGCTCTTCAAAACAGGACTCATTTGAAACAAGAATATCCATCTTGGTAAAATATTCATCTTTATCAAAGCAATTCTTCCCATTAGTGAAAACTTTAAATTTTCCCATTTTTCCAAATCTTGTTTCGTTGCTCTCAATAGTTCTTTATAATTATCTTCTTGTAACGAACTGCACCTGTTCATCAATTTAATTCCTAAATATTTTACCTTCGTACAGAGTTTATATCCCGATTCTTCTTGTAGACACTCTCTCTGTTCCAGTGTCATGTTTTTAGTTAAAATTTTTGTCTTAGCCAGATTTATCTTTAATCCTGCCACTTGCCCATAGTCTTTCAATATCTTATTCAACTCCGTAATTGATAATCTGGGTTCCTCCAATATAAACGCAAGATCATCTGCATAGGCCAATAGTTTGTATTGTTCTCCTTGCATATTCAGGCCCTTCACATCTGGATTCTGTCTTATCTCCTCTGTTACCACCTCCAGAGCAAAGATATATAACAGCGGTGATAGGGGACAGCCTTGCCTCGTACCTTTCTGTATCTGAAATTGCTCAGTCCGTTCCCCATTTACCATAACTGCTGCTCTTTGCTTTGAATAAATGGCTTGAATTGTTTGGATGAATTGCTCTCCCGCTTTAACCTTCTTAAATGTTTCTATTATAAACATCCAGTCCAGGTTGTCAAAGGTCTTCTCTGCATCTTACTGTTATAGTTTCTATTTTGAAGTAAATAATCTAACCGCAGGAATGATCAACAATCCGGCTTTTTGGCCTTTTTAAGCTGTTTAACTGCACTTTTCCCGCTCCAATGTTAGTACAACAGATACAGCACGATCATGCGCTTCATCGGATGTTGTTTATATTCGGCCAAAACGCGTCTCCGGTGAGCAATTTTAAAAGTTACCTTCAAAGTCCGTGTCTTGTTATAGCAGTGTTTCCTTAATGTCAGTTTCCGTAGAATGTTCTGGAGGTCTGGGTCATGCGTTCTTATGTTGAGATTTCAACTCGATAGGGTCTTGTAGAAATTTTCCGAAGTGCCTTCTCTGGGGGAGGGGATCAAGGCTGGTCGCGACGCTCTTTAAAGCCCCGCTATCAGCCGATCTCAACTCTCTCTCAGGCCAAGCTCGATGCCAGTCACCCCCCTGCCTGGGGGGGTCTGCGGAGGGCTATAGAAAGCCCACCCTGTCGTCAAGACCCTTCGTATGCTCTGGGAGCTCAGAGAGCAAAGCCAGAACACGTCAGGACTCCATGAATCCCAGACCGCGAGAACTACAGTGGAAAAGTACTATAGCTGCGGCAGCAGAAATCGGCAAAACAGGAAGTGACTTCAGACCAGACAAGTAATCGTCCTAGAGAAGACTAAGGAGGCCGGAAGAAGGGAAGAAATCAAGAACAAGGGGGACCATTAAGACTGCCGGACAGGAAGTGAGTACCCGGAAGAACCATTTACCATAGAGAAATTGCGCCCGCCATTTTGGGAAGGTCAAAAAAATTTTCTTTGATTTTAAACGAAAGACTTAATAGAAAAAAGTGGAATTAATGCGATTTAGGTGGGCACAAGAAGGACTTTGATTTAGAGTGGATTGGAGGAAAAATTTTGAACAACGGCGTACGACCTGCGGCAACGACAGAGGGCAAATTCTTGGTCCTCCCCGAAAATGGCTGGGAAAGAGGAAAAAAAGCTACAGAGTATGATGGATGCTATGGAGAAACGGGTGATGGACGCGATTTTGAAGTTGGAAAAGACTGTAATAACAGAAGTAACAGAGCTGAAAAAAGAAATGTCTGGAATCACAAAAGAGATACAGACGTTGACTAAAAGAGCAGATGAGATGGATGTAAGGGTGAAGAGAGTAGCATCTAATATAGCTGATGTTACTATAGAAACAGATAAAGTGAATGTGATGGTCCAGTATAATGCAATGATTAACCACATGAGATTCAGGGGGATCCCTGAAGACAAGAATGAAGACATCCATTCAGTTATGGTAGATGCT
Organism: Gekko gecko; assembly: GCA_029375565.1. Classification (NCBI taxonomy): domain Eukaryota; kingdom Metazoa; phylum Chordata; class Lepidosauria; order Squamata; family Gekkonidae; genus Gekko; species Gekko gecko. The sequence goes on along the minus strand of JAPDNY010000150.1, from coordinate 57,566 downwards.
GTAGCAGACTTTTTGAAAATGGAAGAGGAGAAAGTGGCGGCACAGATTGATGTGGTATACAGAGTCAACTCTGCGATTGCGCAAAGGGAAAAACTACCCAGAGATGTAATTGTCCAGTTTATATCTAAAAAGCTGAAGGAAGATTTGTTTAAGCAACAATTTCAGGAAGATTTCACAATTGACAACAAGAAAATCATGGTCCTAAAGGAACTACCCAGAGCAATGCTTCAGGATAGACGACTCTTCAAAGATCTGATCGACAAACTGAAAACAGAGGGCATAAGATATAGATGGGAAATTCCTAAAGGTGTCAGTTTTTCGTTTAAACAGAAGAGAGTCACCATCAAGTCAGTTGAGCAAATGACCAGATTCATCAATGATAATTTTAAAGACTCTGATAAATAATCATAAAACCAACATGGAGAGTCAAATAATTTCATGGAATGTTAATGGATTGAACTCACCACAAAAAAAGAAAAAATGTCAGACTTTGGTTGGAAAAACAAAAATGTGATATTGTTTGTCTGCAAGAAACTCACATTAAAAAATCTGATGCCAAATTTTTGATTCAAAAAAGACTAGGAGAGGAATTTTACTCACTCTCCTCTCAAAAGAAAAAGGGAGTTGTTACATATATCAAAAAGGAGTTGGAACCAAAAGAAATTTTTAAAGATAATGAAGGGAAATTTTTAGCAGTAGAAGCTATGCTGCAGAATAAAAAGACATTAATTGTTAACATTTATGCTCCCAATGGTGCGAAGGAAATTTTTTTTCAGGATTTGTGGGAACAGCTACGACAGTTGACCTATGAGCAAATGATTTTAATGGGTGATTTTAATGGTACTGTTGACAATGTTGTTGATAGAAAATCTAAAAAGGAATTGATGCCATGGGCAAACTTCCTAAAGTATTTTTTCAATTGACTAAACATGAGCACCTGGCAGATGTTTGGAGAGTTAAAAATCCCAGGGATAGAGAGTACTCTTTTTATTCATCAAGACACGAATCCTTTTCAAGGATAGATATGATGTGGATGACAGAGAATTTAATCTTGCAAACACGTAAAATTGAAATACTACCTAGGACTCTTTCTGACCACAGTCCGATAAAATGGTCAACATATGTTAAGAGGAAAAAATTTCGATGGCGACTCAATGAAGATTTGTTGGACAAGCAAAATATTGTGGACAAAATAAGGACAGAAACCCAAACATACTTTCAATTGAACCTAAATAAGAGTGTACAGACGCAAACGGTATGGGAAGCCTACAAGGCTGTGATGAGAGGACATCTGATTGCAATTAATAATAATGAAAAGAAACAACAAATGAAAATAGACAAAGAAATTATGGAGAATATTCGGAAAAAAGAAATAGAACTTAAGAAAAGGCCTGGCAAAAAGAAAATTTTGAGAGAATTGAGAATTTTAAGGGAGCAATATGAGGCAAGGCTGAACAAAGAAGTATTTTGGAACTTGAAAAAATTGCAACAGAAATCCTTTGAAGGTGCAAACAAACCTGGCAAATATTTAGCATGGCAATTAAAGAAAAGAAGAGAGAATAAAACAATCACTTGCTTGAAAGATGGAAATAAAGAAATTTCAGACCCAGGAGGAATCAGGAGGGAATTTTATAAATATTACGCAAATCTCTTTCAAGTGAAGCAAGCGGATCCTCAAAAAATGTTGGATTACCTATCTAAAGTTAACTTGATACAACCAAACCCTGAAATGAAAACATCTTTAAATGCTGTAATAACTAAAGAAGAAATTAGTAGAGCAATAGCTGAGGCAAAAATCTCTAAAGTTCCAGGCCCGGATGGCTTTTCAGCTAAATTTTATAAAAAATTTCATGAAGACTTGGTTCCGGTGTTGGAGATTCTTCTAAACGAAATTAGAAAGACAGGGAAGATTCCGGATTCCTGGAATGAAGCTGCAATCACCTTAATTCCTAAAGAAGCGCAAGATTTAACAAATGTAAAGAACTATCGGCCCATTTCATTATTGAACAACGATTATAAGATCTTTGCAAAAATATTGGCAGAACGCCTTAAAAAGTTTTTGAAGGACACTATTGTTGAAGATCAAGCTGGATTTTTACCAAATAGACAAATTAAAGACAATATGAGGGTTGTCTTGGACACAATTGAGTATTATGATAAACACCCTGAAAAAGAAGTTGCTTTTTTATTTTTGGATGCAGAGAAGGCTTTTGATAATCTGAATTGGGAATTTATGTTTAAAGTGTTCGAGAAATCCTTGATGGGCGCAGAATTTATAAGAATGATTCAATCGATATATAAAGATCAAAAAGCTTCAGTGATTGTGAATGCAGAATCAACAGATGTGTTCCGGGTAAGAAAAGGTACTAGACAGGGATGTCCCATCACCATTGTTATTTATCTGGATTTTGGAGATTTTGCTACAAGCGGTTAGAGATGATAATAACATAAAAGGTTTGAATATTGGAGGTTTTTCATTTAAATTAAGGGCATTTGCGGATGATATCATGTTTATTGTCGAAGATCCTGTTGATAATATGCCTAAGGTATTTGAAAAAGTGAAAGAGTTTGGCGACCTTGCAGGGTTTTATGTTAACAAAAATAAATCTAAGATATTGTGTAAAAATATGATTGGTTCAAAGCAACAAATGTTACAAAATGTGACAGAATGTGAAGTGGTTAAAAAGGTTAAATATTTGGGAGTCGAAATCACAATGAAAAATATAGATCTGTTTAAAAACAACTATGAAAAACTGTGGGGTTCGATAAAGAGTGATCTAGAAAAATGGGAAAAATTAAGACTATCTCTTCTTGGAAAAATTGCCGTTGTTAAAATGAATGTATTGCCCAGGTTAATGTTTTTGTTTCAGACAATACCGATTGTAAAGGATGGGAAAGTGTTGGTCAAATGGCAAAGAGAAATCTTTAAATTCATCTGGGCAGGAAAGAAGCCAAGAATTAAAATGAAGATAATGTATGATACTAAAGACAGAGGTGGCTTCCAAGTTCCGAATTTGCGTTTGTATCATGAAGCTGTATGTATGTCTTGGTTATCTGATTGGATCCATTTGGAAAATAGAAAGCTGTTAGCTCTTGAGGGACACGATTGCAGATTTGGCTGGCATGCCTATCTTTGGTATGGGAAAAATAAAGTGGATTCTATGTTTAAGCATCATTATGTAAGGAGGACATTGTTTGATGCATGGTCCAGGTATAGGGATAAAATTTCGGATGAGAGGCCTTTGTGGATTGTTCCAACTGCTGTTATACATCTGTTTTCTGAACATAAAGGTCATGACTGGTTGAAATATCAGGAACTATTGCAAAAAGAAGGGAAAAATTATGTTTTAAAACCAAACAATGAATTAGAATTTGAATATGGTTGGTTACAATATTGTCAAATAAAAGATATTTATAAAAAAGATTGTAAAGAGTTTGGCTTTAGAGCCATTAATGATGAATTTGAAAATCTATGGTTGAATAGAGAGCGGAAAATGATCTCAAAGATGTATAAAACTTTGTTGACTGTATATACCCTAGACGAAACTGTAAAGGAGCAAATGATAAAGTGGGCCATAAATATGAACAAAGAAATCTCTATGGAATCATGGGAATTTTTGTGGAAAAGATCTTTTAAAATGTCTACTTGTATCAATGTAAAAGAGAACTGTTATAAGATGATGTACAGATGGTACATGACACCAAAAAAGATTGCTAATATTTGTATGCATAAGAACTTGAGTAACAAATGTTGGAAATGTAAAAAATAGAGGGTTCTTTTTATCATATGTGGTGGTCATGTGATAAAGCGAAAATATATTGGTCTAATATTCATTGTGTGATGCAGAAAATATTAAAAACCCCAATTGAGAGAAAGCCAGAACTTTTTCTCCTCGGTTTGACAATGGAAAAAATTCCACAAGAAAAAAGGACATTGCTATGGTACATGATTACATCGGCGAGAATGGCCTTTGCTCAGCAATGGAAAATGGAGAAAATACCAGATATACATGACTGGTTGAGAAAACTGCTATTTTTAGCGGAAATGGACAAAATGACAAAGAAGCTAAATGGACAAATGGCAGAACAGTATACAAAAGAATGGGAAGGGCTGAAACTGTATCTAGAAACTGAATATAGAATGAAGGGGAAAATATATAACTTGGATACGTTTGGATATTGAACGTGAAGTGAAACGAATTTGGAATTGTATTATACTGTTATTTGAGAATATGAAGTAATGGTAGAGGTTTTATATAATGTGTTACCTGCTTTGACAATGCATATAAGTTTAAACTTGATTATCGTTTCATATATCTTTGTTTGTTATTAGCAGTGTTGGAAGCCTATTGGGGGGTGGGGGGATGGGTTGGGGATCTTTTTTTCTGAAATTGTATTGGTACCGTTATTGAAAATGTTGACTGTTTATTTCCAATAAAAAATTTTTGTTCAAAAAAAAAAAAAAGGGTCTTCTCTGCATCTATAAAAATCATCACCATTTCTTTTTCTGGGTGTGCTTCATAATATTCCAACACATTCAATAACCACCTTACATCGTGACAATCCTGTATGGTGGGACAGATTCTGACAAATGAACAGTTTTAAAAATCTACACAGCCGATCAGATCTCAAATGGATATTTAGAAGACCTGCTAGAATACAGTAGCACTAGTCTAAATTCCATTCATTCACTTGGCCCCTTCTGGGCTAAACCAATCTGAGAAACAGAAACTGAAAGCAAATGATAGAAAGTTCCCTCTGAGGTCTGACTAGGAGTTCTTTGGTCATCTATTTGATCGTGTTTCACAGTAAAGATTGGTGGTTTGAGTTTGCTGTACTTCTGTCTTACTAAAATGGCAACTGAGACACACATGGGTATACGTTTAGAATGCCAGCCATATATTACTGATCGGAGGACCCAGCTTACACTGGATGAAGTGCTTCTGATTTTGAGAAAAGAAGATCTTGATGAAAGCAGGATAATCACATTGCCACCTGTGCTACCAAAGGGAGGTGAGGTATATGTATATTGTCCCTGTTCCTCTGAACCGAAACACCACCTTGATTTCCGCTTTGATCAGTACAGATGGATATCAAAAGGGTCAAACTTCCATCGTGGACGTAAACATCCACCATCTGTGCTTAAAAGGTATTATTATCTGAAAGACCCAAATGGTTTCAGGAAAGACTCATTGGCTAGTTTTACAAAGCATGTGTATTGCTTAAGGGAGCTAAGAGATTCTAGGCCACGGTATGTTATCCATTACCTAGGTGATGAAAGCTTGTACCAGCCTTCATGTCATGGAAATAGGAAATCTTCCAACAAGCCTTTTGTAGGCACGATGAGACAGGTGTTTGAGGAAGTGGAAAGTGCATTTGAGTTACACAAAGAGCCAATTAAGGTATACAAACATCTGCAAAGCACAAAATCTCAGGATGCTTCCATCAAGTATATGCCTGTTGATCGTCCAGTAAATCTCAAACAGGTACAAAATGTGTCATACAGGCAGAAACAGAAAAAACGCATCAGCAATGATGAAGTGTTTAGCATTGTGGAACTTTCTGTCCATCTTGATTCATTTGTCACCAAATTTATGCTGCTGTCTGACCTCACTATCTCATTTGGACATCCAGACCTCATAAAACAAGCGTGTGCTCTTCTTTCCTTATCCAGTGAGGATGATAGCTTACCCCAGCTTGTCTCATATGATACTACCTTTAAACTTGGGGATTTCTATTTGTCTCCCATAGTGATGAGAAATATCACATTGAAAGGTGATCCAGTATTCCCTTTGGCTTTCCTGCTTCATAAGAAGAAATTTATGTCATATCATCAAGATTTCCTGTGTGAAATACTTACAAAATTGAGTCCAGATAATATGAAGAACATACCATTTGTGACTGATAGAGAAAGGGGCATTGTGCAGCCTTTGCAAAAGAACTTCCCACAAATCCCAAATGTATATTGCAGAAATCATATTATGAGAGATGTCAGCACTTGGATTAAAAAGCATGGAGGGAATAACAATGATCTTAAGGTTTTAAAAGACCACATTGCACTACTGTTGAATTCAGAATCACAGGAAGAATATCAACACAAGTATGAACAGTACAGCATCCTGTGGAGCCAGCCTTTCAAACAATACTTTGATAAGGAACTAAAGGACAGCATACCAAAACATGCAGCCAAGTTTTTTACTCAAAAATTTGCAGCCTTCAGAAATGATGTAACAGCAACCAACAACATCTGCGAAAGTATAAACAGGGTCATAAAGAATGAACTGGATTGGAAGGAAATGCCCGCAGACTGCTTGGTACTTGCTATGTATTATATGCAAACTTTTTTTCTTTATGAGTTTGAACGGGCAAATTGCGGTCTTGGAAATTATTCACTCAAGGACCAGTTTTCCCACTTGCAAAAAACAACAGGAGAGTCACAATTTCCACCTTTCTATGCTCTGGAAGCAATTGTTGACAATATAAAATCAAGTAAGCCCCCTCCAAAGAAAGGTGTGGAAAAGGCTGAGGGTTACAGAAAAAGTCAAACTTCCCTGGCCCAGCTCTGTATAGACTCTGGGGGAGTTGCCCTCTGCCCTCAGAGTGCTACCTTTACTGTAAGAGAAGTCAACAGCAGCAAAGTGCAGGCTGTGAAACTCCTTCCAGAACCTGCCGTCTGTTCCTGTGCCAGTACTGGTCGCTGTTACCATATTATTGCAGCTGCAATGTCAATAGGCTATGTGGAGAAAGCTGATAGACAAACTTATTCTCTGTCCACACTTCTGAAAAAAAGGAAAGGCAGATCTCAAAAATCAGGAAGAAAAAAGGCAAGAGTGGGGGACTATGATTATAGCATTGTACCAGCAGCTGATTCAGTTCTGGGCTCATCACAACATGAAACTGCTGAGTTTGGCAGGGCTGAGAATAACGAGAGTACATTGGCTATTTCAGAAATTGAGAGAACACAGACTCCAGGTTCTCCATTACACAATGCATTGCCAACACATTCAACTCCAAAACCAAAAAGGAGTTTAAAACAAGGTGAGAAGCCGCAGGATCCTTGGAATCAAGCAACCACAGAAATGGACAGAAATTTGTTTAACAGCATACCTTCCAGTATCAGAGAATCACTGAAGCCTGGAGGATGGCTCTGTGATGAGGCCATAGAGGAAGCCATTACCAATTTCATCTGCCAAAGAAATCTAAGTGAAAAGATTTTACTCTGTCCAACATATATATATAAAAGTGTGGCTCTGGGCAAACCCAATATTTTTTATTCATTTCTAGATTCCACAATGGCTTTCAACAAGGACATTTTACTCCTTCCTTTCAACACCGATTTATACTCCACTGGACTTCATTGGGTACTGGGCATAATAATATTCAAGACGAGAGAAATTATCATTGTTGATTCAGCAAAAGATTGGGATCGATCACAGAGCCATGGAAACATCTTGTTGTCAACTGCTGCAGCATGTCACCAAATAGCAGGTGTTCCTTTTAGGCATGCAGAGTGGAAGATACTGTTATGTGCAGACACAGTTCAACAGAACAATTCTTATGACTGTGGAGTATACACAACATTGAATGCCTATAGTGTGATTTCAGGAGAAGAGTATGGTCCCTTATGCAGTGAGCGTGCAAGAAACTGGATAGGAGTAAACGTTGGTTTGCACAGGAACTGCAAATGCAGGAGGAACACAAAACAAAAACAGTTTCCAGGTTCCTACCAGAAATTACACCATCAACTTCTTTCCATGGATACCAAAGTGCGCATACAGGAACAACCTCTGCTACGGTACCTTTTGTCATTATCTGATAAAGATACCAGCAGATGGTCAATCTGCCCAGAGGAGTCATGCCAGGGCAACTTCACGCCAGAAGACTGCATGGTGTTCTGCTGCAGCTGCAGACACTGGTATCATGCAGCTTGCCTACCACCAGCTGCAATCAAACTGCCAACATATTTTATTTGCAAACTGTGCATGCAGTAGGGGAAATATTAAACAAGTTTTGTTCAACAGTTAATACTGTATGGTCAAATTTGCATTTGTGAATCCTTCTTGTAATTGCCATACTGAACAAAGGGTAGGAGGATGTGTTGAGATGTGGAAGCCAGGGGTGACAAAGGAAAGGCAGGAAGCAGAGAACTGTTTGCCTGTGCCTGAGACAAGCCAGAGGGAATCAGAGTACATGTGAGGATGGGTAAATGGTGTCACGTGCTATAAAGAGCTGGGATATTAAATCTTCATACATTAAAGAACACCACCTAGAACAGGGGTCCCCACTGTGGTGCACGTAGGTAGTATGGCACCTGCCGGCACTATTCCTTGACCCCACCAAAGTGTTTTAACAAAGTGGGTGAGGACAGGTGGGACTTTTGCCAACCAATGCTTCTGAGTAAGTAAGGCTCCTAAGTAAGCTCAATAGTCATGGGATAAAAGGACAAGTCCTCTTGTGGATCAAAAACTGGCTTATAAATAGGAAACAGAGAGTGAGTATAAATGGGAAACTTTCCCAGTGGAGGGTGGTAAGTAGTGGGGTACCACAGGGATCGATACTCGGTCCGATGCTTTTTAACTTGTTTATTAACGATTTTGAATTGGGAGTAAGCAGTGAAGTGGCTAAATTTGCAGATGACATGAAGTTGTTCAGGGTGGTGACAACCAGGGAAGATTGTGAGGCACTCCAAAGGGATCTGTCAAGGATGAGTTAGTAGGCGGCAACATGGCAAATGGGATTCAATGTGGCCAAGTGCAAAGTGATGCACATTAGAGCCAACAATCCTAAATATAAATAGACATTGATGGGATCTGAACTGGTAGAGACTGACCAAGAGAGAGATCTTGGAGTCGTAGTAGATAACTCAATGAAAATGTCTAAACAGTGTGTAACTGCAATAAAGAAGGCCAACGCTATGCTGGGGATTATTAGGAAGGGAATTAAAAACAAATCAGCCGGTATCATCATGCCCCTGTATAAATCATTGGTGCAACCTCATTTGGAATACTGTGTACAGTTCTGGTCGCCACACCTCAAAAAGGATATTATAGCCTTGAAAAAAGTGCAGAAAAGGGCAACTAGAATGATAAAAGGGTTGGAACACCTTCCCAATGAAGAAAGGTAAAAACGCTTGGGGCTCTTTAGCTTGGAGAAACGACGGCTGAGGGGTGACATGATCGAGATTTATAAGATTATGCATGGGATAGAGCAGGTTGAGAAAGAGGTACTTTTCTCCCTTTCTCACAATACAAGAACTCGTGGGCACTCCAAGAAATTGCTGAGCAGTCGGATTAGAACAGATAAAAGGAAGTACAAGAGGTGGTGGCAGCTACAAGCATAGACAGTTTCAAGAGGGAATTAGATAAACATATGGAGCAGAGGTCCATCAGTAGCTATTAGCCACAAGGTATAGATAGGAACTCTCAGTCTGGGGCAGGTGACGCACTCTATTCTTGGTGCTGGAGGGGGCAGCAGTGGGAGGGCTTCTAGAGTTCTGGCCCCACTGCTGGACCTCCTGATGGCACCTGGTATTTTTGGCCACTGTGTGACAGAGTGTTGGACTAGATGGGCCATTGGCCTGATTCAACATTGGCTTCTCTTATGTTCTTATGATTGGCTGTGCAGATTTTAAAAATTGTTCATTTGGCAGTAGCTGCCCCCAGATTACGAAGTTCATCACGATGTGACTGAAGGTATGCTGTGGCCATCCGTTCCTGGTTAGCTCCACCTCCTGCAGCAGACATTTTTCATCTGCATTCAGCACACTGTATCAGAATTACAAAGGTGCCGCAGGCTCAAAAAGGTTGGGGACCCCCAACCTAGACTACAGGTTGGGATATTTCACAGAGACCATGGAGGGGGTTCTCTGGGTCAGTGGTCAAAAGAGTAGACAACAGTGTGCAAAGAACTCAGGCAGAGTGTGACATGGAAAAGGAACATAGTGATAAAGAAGGCACCAGAACTGGACACTGGAACTGGTAGAGGGAGAAGGCAAGGGCAAGATTTATAATTGACAATGGAGGAGGCGGCTCCCATCAACCTCGTGAATTTGTAAGGAAACAAAGCAGCAGAGATGGAGGTAATCTGGTGATACCTACACACATTCCAGAAATATTTAAATGTAAAGTATTTCACTCTACACTTTACAAATCCAGTTGCACAGAACTGCCTGTACACCCAGGGTCTCTCCTTCCACTCTGGAGTCTGTCATTCCAGGCCCATAAGACTCCTGCTACTTCGAGGGACTGTCAATCCACGCTGGAGCCTGTCATTCCTTTCCCAGAATTCTCTCAGGGGCAGTCATTCCACTTAGTGGTCTCCCATTCGAGTTCCAGAACACTCCTATCACCCCCTGGGACAGTCATTCCACTCCAAGACCACTCCGGCTACCACCACGGGCTGTCATTCCACTCTGGGGCCTGTCATTATAGTCACAGAACATTCCTACTACCCCCAGGGGCTCTCATTCCACTCTAGGGCCTGTAATTCCAGTCCCAGAACACTCCTGTTACCCCCAGGGGCTGTCATTCCACTCTAGGGCCTGTCATTCCAGTCCCAGAACACTCCTGCTACCCCCAAGGGGCTGTCATTCCACTCCCTGGTCTCTCATTCCATTCCCAGAACAGTCCTGCTCCACCTTGGGGCTGTCATTCCACTGAGTGGTCCCTCATTCCAGTCCCCGAACACTCCTGCAGCACCCTGGGGCTGTCATTCCACTCTGGGACATGTCATTCCAGTCCCAGAACTCTCCTGCTGCACCCTGGGGCTGTAATTACACTCTGGGACATGTCATTCCAGTCCCAGAACACTCCTGGAACACCCTGGGGCTCTCATTCCACTCTGGGACATGTCATTCCAGTCCCCGAACACTCCTGCAGCACCCTGGGGCTGTCATTCCACTCCGTAGCCTCCCATTCCTGTCCCTGAACACTCCTGCTGCACCCTGGGGCTGTCATTCCATTCCGTGGCCTCTCATTCCTGTCCCTGCACACTCCTTCAGCACCCTGGGGCTGTCATTCCACTCTGTGGCCTCTCATTCCTGTCCCTGCACACTCCTGCTGCACCCTGGGGCTGTCATTCCACTCTGGGACATGTCATTGCAGTCCCAGAACACTCCTGGAGCACCCTGGGGCTGTCATTCCACTCTGGGACATGTCATTCCAGTCCCTGCACACTCCTGCTGCACCCTGGGGCTGTCATTCCACTCTGGGACATGTCATTGCAGTCCCAGAACACTCCTGAAGCACCCTGAGGCTGTCATTCCACTCTGGGACATGTCATTCCAGTCCCCCGAATACTCCTGCTGCAGCCTGGGGCTGTCATTCCACTCTGGGACATGTCATTCCAGTCCCAGAACACTTCTGGTGCACCCTGGGGCTGTCATTCCACTCCGTAGCCTCTCATTCCTGTCCCAGAACACTCCTGGATAACCCTGGGGCTGTTATTCCACTCTTGGACATGTCATTCCACTCCCAGAACACTCCTGGAGCACCCTGGGGCTGTCATTCCACTCTGGGACATGTCATTCCAGTCCCAGAAAACTTCTGGAGCTCCCTGAGGCTGTCATTCCACTTCGTGGCCTCTCCTTCCTGTCCCTGCACTCTCCTGCTGCACCCTGGGGCTGTCATTCCACTCCGTGGCCTCTCATTCCTCTCCCTCCACTCTCCTGCTGCACCCTGGGACTTTCATTCCACTCCGTGGCCTCTCATTCCTGTCCCTGCACACTCCTGCTACACCCTGGGGCTGTCATTCCACTCCGGGGCCTCTCATTCCTGTCCCTGCACACTCCTGCTGCACCCTGGGGCTGTCATTCCACTCTGGGACATGTCATTCCAGTCCCAGAACACTCCTGGAGCACCCTGGGGCTGTCATTCCACTCTGGGACATGTCATTCCAGTCCCAGGACACTCCTGGAGCACACTGGGGATGTCATTCCACTCTGGGACATGTCATTCCAGTCCCAGAACACTCCTGCTGCACCCTGGGGCTGTCATTCCACTCTGGGACATGTAATGCCAGTCCCAGAACACTTCTGGAGCACCCAGGGGCTGTCATTCCACTCCGTGGCCTCTCCGTCCTGTCCCTGGACTCTCCTGCTGCACCCTGGGGCTGTCATTCCACTCTGTGGCCTCTCCTTCCTGTCCCTGCACTCTCCTGCTACACCCTGGGGCTGTCATTCCACTCTGGGACATGTCATTCCAGTCCCAGAACACTCCTGGAGCACCCTGGGGCTGTCATTCCACTCTGGGACATGTCATTCCAGTCTCCAGAAACTCTTGCAGCACCCTGGGGCTGTTATTCCACTCTTGGACATGTCATTACAGTCCCCGAATACTCCTGCAGCACCCTGGGACTGTCATTCCACTCTGGGACATGTCATTCCAGTCTCCGGAAACTCCTTCAGCACCCTGGGGCTGTCATTCCACTCCGTTGCCTCTCATTCCTGTCCCTGCACACTCCTGCTGCACCCTGGGGCTGTCATTCCACTCTGGGACATGTCATTCCAGTCCCAGAACACTCCTGGAGCACCCTGGGGCTGTCATTCCACTCTGGGACATGTCATTCCAGTCCCAGAACACTCCTGGAGCACCCTGGGGCTGTCATTCCACTCTGGGACATGTCATTCCAGTCCCAGAACACTCCTGCTGCACCCTGGGGCTGTCATTCCACTCTGGGACATGTAATACCAGTCCCAGAACACTTCTGGAGCACCCAGGGGCTGTCATTCCACTCCGTGGCCTCTCCGTCCTGTCCCTCGAATCTCCTGCAGCACCCTGGGGCTGTCATTCCACTCTGTGGCCTCTCCTTCCTGTCCCTGCACTCTCCTACTACACCCTGGGGCTGTCATTCCACTCTGGGACATGTCATTCCAGTCCCAGAACACTCCTGGAGCACCCTGGGGCTGTCATTCCACTCTGGGACATGTCATTCCAGTCTCCAGAAACTCCTGCAGCACCCAGGGGCTGTCATTCCACTCCGTGGCCTCTCATTCCTGTCCCTGCACACTCCTGCTGCTCCCTGCGGCCTTCATTCCACTCTGGGACATGTCGTTGCAGTCCCAGAACACTCCTGGAGCACCCTGGGGCTGTCATTCCACTCTAGGAAATGTCATTTCAGTCCCCGAACACTCCTGCAGCACCCTGGGGCTGTCATTCCACTGAGTGGTCCCTCATTCCAGTCCCTGGACTCTCCTGCTGCACCCTGGGGCTGTCATTCCACTCCGTGGCCTCTCATTCCTGTCCCTGCACACTCCTGCTGCACCCTGGGGCTGTCATTCCACTCTGGGACATGTCATTCCAGTCCCAGAACACTCCTGGAGCACCCTGGGGCTGTCATTCCACTCTGGGACATGTCATTCCAGTCCCAGCACACTCCTGGAGCACCCTGGGGCTGTCATTCCACTCTGGGACATGTCATTCCAGTCCCAGAACACTCCTGGAGCACCCTGGGGCTGTCATTCCACTCTGGGACATGTCATTCCAGTCCCAGAACACTCCTGCTGCCCCCAAGGGGCTGTCATTCCACTTTGGGACATGTCATTCCAGTCCCAGAACACTTCTGGTGCACCCTGGGGCTGTCATTCCACTCCGTGGCCTCTCATTCCTGTCCCTGCACACTCCTGCTGCACCCTGGGGCTGTCATTCCACTCTGGGACATGTCATTCCAGTCCCAGAACACTCCTGGAACACCCTGGGGCTGTCATTCCACTCTGGGACATGTCATTCCAGTCCCCGAACACTTCTGGAGCTCCCTGAGGCTGTCATTCCACTTCGTGGCCTCTCCTTCCTGTCCCTGCACTCTCCTGCTGCACCCTGAGGCTGTCATTCCACTTCGTGGCCTCTCCTTCCTGTCCCTGCACTCTCCTACTGCACCCTGGGGCTGTCATTCCACTCCGTGGCCTCTCATTCCTCTCCCTGCACTCTCCTGCTGCACCCTGGGTCTGTCATTCCACTCCGTGGCCTCTCATTCTTGTCCCTGCACACTCCTGCTGCACCCTGGGGCTGTCATTCCATTCTGGGACATGTCATTGCCGTCCCAGAACACTCCTGGAGCACCCTGGGGCTGTCATTCCACTCTGGGACATGTCATTCCAGTCCCTGCACACTCCTGCTGCACCCTGGGGCTGTCATTCCACTCTGGGACATGTCATTCCAGTCCCAGAACACTCCTGGAGCACCCTGGGGCTGTCATTCCACTCTGGGACATGTCATTCCAGTCCCAGAACACTCCTGGAGCACCCTGGGGCTGTCATTCCACTCTGGGACATATCATTCCAGTCCCAGAACACTCCTGCTGCACCCTGGGGCTGCCATTCCACTCTGGGACATGTCATTCCAGTCCCAGAACACTCCTGCTGCCCCCAAGGGGCTGTCATTCCACTTTGGGACATGTCATTCCAGTCCCAGAACACTTCTGGTGCACCCTGGGGCTGTCATTCCAATCCGTGGCCTCTCATTCCTGTCCCTGCACACTCCTGCTGCACCCTGGGGCTGTCATTCCACTCTGGGACATGTCATTTCAGTCCCTGGACTCTCCTGCAGCACCCTGGTGCTGTCATTCCACTCTGGGACATGTCATTCCAGTCCCAGAACACTCCTGGAGCATCCTGGGGCTGTCATTCCACTCTGGGAAATGTCATTTCAGTCCCTGGACTCTCCTGCAGCACCCTGGGGCTGTCATTCCACTCTGGGACATGTCATTCCAGTCCCAGAACACTCCTGGAGCATCCTGGGGCTGTCATTCCACTCTGGGACAGGTCATTCCAGTCCCAGAACACTCCTGGAGCATCCTGGGGCTGTCATTACCACTCTGAGACATGTCATTCCAGTCCCAGAACACTCCTGCTGCACCCTGGGGCTGTCATTCCACTCTGGGACATGCCAATCCAGTCCCAGAACACTCCTGGAGCAACCTGGGGCTGTCATTCCACTCTGGGACATGCCAATCCAGTCCCAGAACACTCCTGCTGCACCCTGGGGCTGTCATTCCACTCTGGGACATGTCATTCCAGTCCCAGAACACTCCTGCAGCACCCTGGGGCTGCCATTCCACTCTGGGACATGCCAATCCAGTCCCAGAACACTCCTGGAGCAACCTGGGGCTGTCATTCCACTCTGGGAAATGTCATTTCAGTCCCTGGACTCTCCTGCAGCACCCTGGGGCTGTCATTCCACTCTGGGACATGTCATTCCAGTCCCAGAACACTCCTGGAGCATCCTGGGGCTGTCATTCCACTCTGGGACATGTCATTCCAGTCCCAGAACACTCCTGCAGCACCCTGGGGCTGCCATTCCACTCTGGGACATGCCAATCCAGTCCCAGAACACTTCTGGAGCACCCTGGGGCTGTCATTCCACTCTGGGACATGTCATTCCAGTCCCAGAACACTTCTGGAGCTCCCTGAGGCTGTCATTCCACTTCGTGGCCTCTCCTTCCTGTCCCTGCACTCTCCTGCTGCACCCTGGGGCTGTTATTCCACTGAGTGGTCCGTCATTCCAGTCCCTGGACTGTCCTGCTGCACCCTGGGGCTGTCATTCCACTCTGGGACATGTCATTCCAGTCCCTGCACACTCCTGCTGCACCCTGGTGCTGTCATTCCACTTTGGGACATGTCATTTCAGTCCCAGAACACTCCTGGAGCACCCTGGGGCTGTCATTCCACTCTGGGACATGTCATTCCAGTCCCAGAACACTCCTGCAGCACCCTGGGGCTGTCATTTCACTCTGGGACATGTCATTCCTGTCCCTGCACACTCCTGCTGCACCCTGGGGCTGTCATTCCACTCTGGGACATGTCATTGCAGTCCCAGAACACTCCTGGAGCACCCTGGGGCTGTCATTCCACTCTGGGACATGTCATTCCAGTCCCTGCACACTCTTTCTGCACCCTGGGGCTGTCATTCCACTCTGGGACATGTCATTCCAGTCCCTGAACACTCCTGGAGCACCCTGGAGCTGTCATTCCACTCTGGGACATGTCATTCCAGTCCCAGAACACTCCTGGAACACCCTGGGGCTGTCATTCCACTCTGGGACATGTCATTCCAGTCCCAGAACACTCCTGCTGCACCCTGGGGCTGTCATTCCACTCTGGGACATGTCATTCCAGTCCCAGAACACTTCTGGAGCACCTTGGGGCTGTCATTCCACTCTGGGACATGTCATTCCAGTCCCAGAACACTCCTGCTGCCCCCAAGGGGCTGTCATTCCACTTTGGGACATGTCATTCCAGTCCCAGAACACTTCTGGTGCACCCTGGGGCTGTCATTCCAATCCGTGGCCTCTCATTCCTGTCCCTGCACACTCCTGCTGCACCCTGGGGCTGTCATTCCACTCTGGGAAATGTCATTTCAGTCCCTGGACTCTCCTGCAGCACCCTGGGGCTGTCATTCCACTCTGGGACATGTCATTCCAGTCCCAGAACACTCCTGGAGCATCCTGGGGCTGTCATTACCACTCTGAGACATGTCATTCCAGTCCCAGAACACTCCTGCTGCACCCTGGGGCTGTCATTCCACTCTGGGACATGTCATTCCAGTCCCAGAACACTCCTGCAGCACCCTGGGGCTGCCATTCCACTCTGGGACATGCCAATCCAGTCCCAGAACACTTCTGGAGCACCCTGGGGCTGTCATTCCACTCTAGGACATGTCATTCCAGTCCCAGAACACTTCTGGAGCTCCCTGAGGCTGTCATTCCACTTCGTGGCCTCTCCTTCCTGTCCCTGCACTCTCCTGCTTCACCCTGGGGCTGTTATTCCACTGAGTGGTCCGTCATTCCAGTCCCTGGACTGTCCTGCTGCACCCTGGGGCTGTCATTCCACTCTGGGACATGTCATTCCAGTCCCTGCACACTTCTGCTGCACCCTGGGGCTGTCATTCCACTTTGGGACATGTAATTGCAGTCCCAGAACACTCCTGGAGCACCCTGGGGCTGTCATTCCACTCTGGGACATGTCATTCCAGTCCCAGAACACTCCTGCAGCACCCTGGGGCTGTCATTCCACTCTGGGACATGTCATTGCAGTCCCAGAACACTCCTGGAGCACCCTGGGGCTGTCATTCCACTCTGGGACATGTCATTCCAGTCCCTGCACACTCTTTCTGCACCCTGGGGCTGTCATTCCACTCTGGGACATGTCATTCCAGTCCCAGCATACTCCTGGAGCACCCTGGGGCTGTCATTCCACTCCGTGGCCTCTCTGTCCTGTCCATGGACTCTCCTGCTGCACCCTGGGGCTGTCATTCCACTCTGGGACATGTCATTCCAGGCCCAGAACACTCCTGGAGCACCCTGGGGCTGTCATTCCACTCTGGGACATGTCATTCCAGTCCCTGCACACTCTTTCTGCACCCTGGGGCTGTCATTCCACTCTGGGACATGTCATTCCAGTTCCTGCACACTCTTTCTGCACCCTGGGGCTGTCATTCCACTCTGGGACATGTCATTCCAGTCCCAGCATACTCCTGGAGCACCCTGGGGCTGTCATTCCACTCCGTGGCCTCTCTGTCCTGTCCATGGACTCTCCTGCTGCACCCTGGGGCTGTCATTCCACTCTGGGACATTTCATTCCAGGCCCAGAACACTGCTGGAGCACCCTGGGGCTGTCATTCCACTCTGGGACATGTCATTCCAGTCCCAGAACACTTCTGGAGCTCCCTGAGGCTGTCATTCCACTTCGTGGCCTCTCCTTCCTGTCCCTGCACTCTCCTGCTGCACCCTGGGGCTGTTATTCCACTGAGTGGTCCGTCATTCCAGTCCCTGGACTGTCCTGCTGCACCCTGGGGCTGTCATTCCACTCTGGGACCTGTCATTCCAGTCCCTGCACACTCCTGCTGCACCCTGGGGCTGTCATTCCACTTTGGGACATGTCATTCCAGTCCCAGAACACTCCTGCAGCACCCTGGGGCTGTTATTCCACTGAGTGGTCCGTCATTCCAGTCCCTGGACTGTCCTGCTGCACCCTGGGGCTGTCATTCCACTCTGGGACCTGTCATTCCAGTCCCTGCACACTCCTGCTGCACCCTGGGGCTGTCATTCCACTCTGGGACATGTCATTCCAGTCCCAGAACACTCCTGCAGCACCCTGGGGCTGTTATTCCACTGAGTGGTCCGTCATTCCAGTCCCTGGACTGTCCTGCTGCACCCTGGGGCTGTCATTCCACTCTGGGACATGTCATTCCAGTCCCTGCACACTCCTGCTGCACCCTGGGGCTGTCATTCCACTTTGGGACATGTCATTCCAGTCCCAGAACACTCCTGGAGCACCCTGGGGCTGTCATTCCACTCTGGGACATGTCATTCCAGTCCCAGAACACTCCTGCAGCACCCTGGGGCTGTCATTTCACTCTGGGACATGTCATTCCTGTCCCTGCACACTCCTGCTGCACCCTGGGGCTGTCATTCCATTCTGGGACATGTCATTGCAGTCCCAGAACACTCCTGGAGCACCCTGGGGCTGTCATTCCACTCTGGGACATGTCATTCCAGTCCCAAAACACTCCTGGAACACCCTGGGGCTGTCATTCCACTCTGGGACATGTCATTCCAGTCCCTGCACACTCTTTCTGCACCCTGGGGCTGTCATTTCACTCTGGGACATGTCATTCCAGTCCCAGCATACTCCTGGAGCACCCTGGGGCTGTCATTCCACTCCGTGGCCTCCCTGTCCTGTCCATGGACTCTCCTGCTACACCCTGGGGCTGTCATTCCACTCTGGGACATGTCATTCCAGTCCCAGAACACTCCTGGAGCACCCTGGGGCTGTCATTCCACTCTGGGACATGTCATTCCAGTCTCCTGAAACTCCTGCAGCACCCTGGGGCTGTCATTCCACTCCGTGGCCTCTCATTCCTGTCCCTGCACACTCCTGCTGCACCCTGGGGCTGTCATTCCACTCTGGGACATGTCATTCCAGTCCCAGAACACTCCTGCAGCACCCTGGGGCTGTCATTCCACTCTGGGACATGTCATTGCAGTCCCAGAACACTCCTGGAGCACCCTGGGGCTGTCATTCCACTCTGGGACATGTCATTCCAGTCCCTGCACACTCTTTCTGCACCCTGGGGCTGTCATTCCACTCTGGGACATGTCATTCCAGTCCCAGCATACTCCTGGAGCACCCTGGGGCTGTCATTCCACTCCGTGGCCTCTCTGTCCTGTCCATGGACTCTCCTGCTGCACCCTGGGGCTGTCATTCCACTCTGGGACATGTCATTCCAGGCCCAGAACACTCCTGGAGCACCCTGGGGCTGTCATTCCACTCTGGGACATGTCATTCCAGTCCCAGAACACTCCTGCAGCACCCTGGGGCTGTCATTCCACTCTGGGACATGTCATTCCAGTCCCAGAACACTCCTGCAGCACCCTGGGGCTGTTATTCCACTGAGTGGTCTGTCATTCCAGTCCCTGGACTGTCCTGCTGCACCCTGGGGCTGTCATTCCACTCTGGGACATGTCATTCCAGTCCCAGAACACTCCTGCAGCACCCTGGGGCTCTCATTCCACTCTGGGACATGTCATTCCAGTCCCAGAACACTCCTGGAGCACCCTGGGGCTGTCATTCCACTATGGGACATGTCATTCCAGTCCCAGAACACTCCTGCAGCACCCTGGGGCTGTCATTTCACTCTGAGACATGTCATTCCTGTCCCTGCACACTCCTGCTGCACCCTGGGGCTGTCATTCCTCTCTGGGACATGTCATTGCAGTCCCAGAACACTCCTGGAGCACCCTGGGGTTGTCATTCCACTCTGGGACATGTCATTCCAGTCCCAAAACACTCCTGGAACACCCTGGGGCTGTCATTCCACTCTGGGACATGTCATTCCAGTCCCTGCACACTCTTTCTGCACCCTGGGGCTGTCATTCCACTCTGGGACATGTCATTCCAGTCCCAGCATACTCCTGGAGCACCCTGGGGCTGTCATTCCACTCCGTGGCCTCTCTGTCCTGTCCATGGACTCTCCTGCTACACCCTGGGGCTGTCATTCCACTCTGGGACATGTCATTCCAGTCCCAGAACACTTCTGGAGCTCCCTGAGGCTGTCATTCCACTTCGTGGCCTCTCCTTCCTGTCCCTGCACTCTCCTGCTGCACCCTGGGGCTGTTATTCCACTAAGTGGTCCGTCATTCCAGTCCCTGGACTGTCCTGCTGCACCCTGGGGCTGTCATTCCACTCTGGGACCTGTCATTCCAGTCCCTGCACACTCCTGCTGCACCCCGGGGCTGTCATTCCACTTTGGGACATGTCATTCCAGTCCCAGAACACTCCTGGAGCACCCTGGGGCTGTCATTCCACTCTGGGACATGTCATTCCAGTCCCAGAACACTCTTTCTGCACCCTGGGGCTGTCATTCCACTCTGGGTCATGTCATTCCAGTCCCTGAACACTCCTGGAGCACCCTGGAGCTGTCATTCCACTCTGGGACATGTCATTCCAGTCCCAGAACACTCCTGGAACACCCTGGGGCTGTCATTCCACTCTGGGACATATCATTCCAGTCCCAGAACACTCCTGCTGCACCCTGGGGCTGCCATTCCACTCTGGGACATGTCATTCCAGTCCCAGAACACTTCTGGAGCACCCTGGGGCTGTCATTCCACTCTGGGACATGTCATTCCAGTCCCTGAACACTCCTGGAGCACCCTGGAGCTGTCATTCCACTCTGGGACATGTCATTGCAGTCCCAGAACACTCCTGGAGCACCCTGGGGCTGTCATTCCACTCTGGGACATGTCATTCCAGTCCCTGCACACTCTTTCTGCACCCTGGGGCTGTCATTCCACTCTGGGACATGTCATTCCAGTCCCAGCATACTCCTGGATCACCCTGGGGCTGTCATTCCACTCCGTGGCCTCTCTGTCCTGTCCATGGACTCTCCTGCTGCACCCTGGGGCTGTCATTCCACTCTGGGACATGTCATTCCAGGCCCAGAACACTCCTGGAGCACCCTGGGGCTGTCATTCCACTCTGGGACATGTCATTCCAGTCCCAGAACACTTCTGGAGCTCCCTGAGGCTGTCATTCCACTTCGTGGCCTCTCCTTCCTGTCCCTGCACTCTCCTGCTGCACCCTGGGGCTGTTATTCCACTGAGTGGTCCGTCATTCCAGTCCCTGGACTGTCCTGCTGCACCCTGGGGCTGTCATTCCACTCTGGGACCTGTCATTCCAGTCCCTGCACACTCCTGCTGCACCCTGGGGCTCTCATTCCACTTTGGGACATGTCATTCCAGTCCCAGAACACTCCTGGAGCACCCTGGGGCTGTCATTCCACTCTGGGACATGTCATTCCAGTCCCTGCACACTCCTGCTGCACCCTGGGGCTGTCATTCCACTTTGGGACATGTCATTCCAGTCCCAGAACACTCCTGGAGCACCCTGGGGCTGTCATTCCACTCTGGGACATGTCATTCCAGTCCCAGAACACTTCTGGAGCTCCCTGAGGCTGTCATTCCACTTCGTGGCCTCTCCTTCCTGTCCCTGCACTCTCCTGCTGCACCCTGGGGCTGTTATTCCACTGAGTGGTCCGTCATTCCAGTCCCTGGACTGTCCTGCTGCACCCTGGGGCTGTCATTCCACTCTGGGACATGTCATTCCAGTCCCTGCACACTCCTGCTGCACCCTGGGGCTGTCATTCCACTTTGGGACATGTCATTCCAGTCCCAGAACACTCCTGCAGCACCCTGGGGCTGTCATTTCACTCTGGGACATGTCATTCCAGTCCCAGAACACTCCTGCTGCACCCTGGGGCTGTCATTCCACTTTGGGACATGTCATTCCAGTCCCTGCACACTCCTGCAGCACCCTGGGGCTGTCATTCCACTCTGGGACATGTCATTCCAGTCCCTGCACACTCCTGCAGCACCCTGGGGCTGTCATTCCATTCTGGGACATGTCATTCCAGTCCCTGCACACTCCTGCAGCACCCTGGGGCTGTCATTTCACTCTGGGACATGTCATTCCAGTCCCTGCACACTCCTGCTGCACCCTGGGGCTGTCATTCCACTTTGGGACATGTCATTCCAGTCCCAGAACACTCCTGCAGCACCCTGGGGCTGTCATTTCACTCTGGGACATGTCATTCCAGTCCCAGAACACTCCTGCTGCACCCTGGGGCTGTCATTCCACTTTGGGACATGTCATTCCAGTCCCTGCACACTCCTGCAGCACCCTGGGGCTGTCATTCCACTCTGGGACATGTCATTCCAGTCCCTGCACACTCCTGCAGCACCCTGGGGCTGTCATTCCACTCTGGGACATGTCATTCCAGTCCCTGCACACTCCTGCAGCACCCTGGGGCTGTCATTTCACTCTGGGACATGTCATTCCAGTCCCTGCACACTCCTGCTGCACCCTGGGGCTGTCATTCCACTCTGGGACATGTCATTGCAGTCCCAGAACACTCCTGGAGCACCCTGGGGCTGTCATTCCACTCCTTGGCCTCTCTGTCCTGTCCATGGACTCTCCTGCTACACCCTGGGGCTGTCATTCCACTCTGGGACATGTCATTCCAGTCCCTGCACACTCTTTCTGCACCCTGGGGCTGTCATTCCACTCTGGGACATGTCATTCCAGTCCCAGCATACTCCTGGAGCACCCTGGGGCTGTCATTCCACTCCGTGGCCTCTCTGTCCTGTCCATGGACTCTCCTGCTGCACCCTGGGGCTGTCATTCCACCCTGGGTCATGTCATTCCAGGCCCAGAACACTCCTGGAGCACCCTGGGGCTGTCATTCCACTCTGGGACATGTCATTCCAGTCTCAGAACACTCCTGGAGCACCCTGGGGCTGTCATTCCACTTTGGGACATGTCATTCCAGTCCCTGAACACTTCTGGTGCACCCTGGGGCTGTCATTCCACTCTGGGACATGTCATTCCAGGCCCAGAACACTCCTGGAGCACCCGGGGGCTGTCATTCCACTCTGAGACATGTCATTCCAGTCCCAGAACACTCCTGCTGCCCCCAAGGGGCTGTCATTCCACTTTGGGACATGTCATTCCAGTCTCCAGAAACTCCTGCAGCACCCTGGGGCTGTCATTCCACTCCGTGGCCTCTCATTCCTGTCCCTGCACACTCCTGCTGCACCCTGGGGCTGTCATTGCACTCTGGGACATGTCATTGCAGTCCCAGAACACTCCTGGAGCACCCTGGGGCTGTCATTCCACTCCGTGGCCTCTCTGTCCTGTCCATGGACTCTCCTGCTACACCCTGGGGCTGTCATTCCACTCTGGGACATGTCATTCCAGTCCCTGCACACTCTTTCTGCACCCTGGGGCTGTCATTCCACTCTGGGACATGTCATTCCAGTCCCAGCATACTCCTGGAGCACCCTGGGGCTGTCATTCCACTCCGTGGCCTCTCTGTCCTGTCCATGGACTCTCCTGCTGCACCCTGGGGCTGTCATTCCACCCTGGGTCATGTCATTCCAGGCCCAGAACACTCCTGGAGCACCCTGGGGCTGTCATTCCACTCTGGGACATGTCATTCCAGTCCCAGAACACTCCTGCTGCCCCCAAGGGGCTGTCATTCCACTATGGGACATGTCATTCCAGTCCCTGAACACTTCTGGTGCACCCTGGGGCTGTCATTCCACTCTGGGACATGTCATTCCAGGCCCAGAACACTCCTGGAGCACCCGGGGGCTGTCATTCCACTCTGGGACATGTCATTCCAGTCCCAGAACACTCCTGCTGCCCCCAAGGGGCTGTCATTCCACTTTGGGACATGTCATTCCAGTCTCCAGAAACTCCTGCAGCACCCTGGGGCTGTCATTCCACTCCGTGGCCTCTCATTCCTGTCCCTGCACACTCCTGCTGCACCCTGGGGCTGTCATTGCACTCTGGGACATGTCATTGCAGTCCCAGAACACTCCTGGAGCACCCTGGGGCTGTCATTCCACTCCGTGGCCTCTCTGTCCTGTCCATGGACTCTCCTGCTACACCCTGGGGCTGTCATTCCACTCTGGGACATGTCATTCCAATCCCAGCATACTCCTGGAACACCCTGGGGCTGTCATTCCACTCCGTGGCCTCTCTGTCCTGTCCATGGACTCTCCTGCTGCACCCTGGGGCTGTTATTCCACTGAGTGGTCCGTCATTCCAGTCCCTGGACTATCCTGCTGCACCCTGGGGCTGTCATTCCACTCTGGGACATGTCATTCCAGTCCCAGAACACTCCTGCTGCACCCTTGGACTGTCATTCCACTTTGGGACATGTCATTCCAGTCCCAGAACACTCCTGGAGCACCCTGGGGCTGACATTCCACTCTGGGACATGTCATTCCAGTCCCAGAACACTCCTGCAGCACCCTGGGGCTGTCATTTCACTCTGGGACATGTCATTCCTGTCCCTGCACACTCCTGCTGCACCCTGGGGCTGTCATTCCACTCTGGGACATGTCATTCCAGTCCCAGAACACTTCTGGAGCACCCTGGGGCTGTCATTCCACTCTGGGACATGTCATTCCAGTCCCTGAACACTCCTGGAGCACCCTGGAGCTGTCATTCCACTCTGGGACATGTCATTGCAGTCCCAGAACACTCCTGGAGCACCCTGGGGCTGTCATTCCACTCTGGGACATGTCATTCCAGTCCCTGCACACTCTTTCTGCACCCTGGGGCTGTCATTCCACTCTGGGACATGTCATTCCAGTCCCAGCATACTCCTGGAGCACCCTGGGGCTGTCATTCCACTCCGTGGCCTCTCTGTCCTGTCCATGGACTCTCCTGCAGCACCCTGGGGCTGTCATTCCACTCTGGGACATGTCATTGCAGTCCCAGAACACTCCTGGAGCACCCTGGGGCTGTCATTCCACTCTGGGACATGTCATTCCAGTCCCTGCACACTCTTTCTGCACCCTGGGGCTGTCATTCCACTCTGGGACATGTCATTCCAGTCCCAGCATACTCCTGGAGCACCCTGGGGCTGTCATTCCACTCCGTGGCCTCTCTGTCCTGTCCATGGACTCTCCTGCTGCACCCTGGGGCTGTCATTCCACTCTGGGACATGTCATTCCAGGCCCAGAACACTCCTGGAGCACCCTGGGGCTGTCATTCCACTCTGGGACATGTCATTCCAGTCCCAGAACACTTCTGGAGCTCCCTGAGGCTGTCATTCCACTTCGTGGCCTCTCCCTTCCTGTCCCTGCACTCTCCTGCTGCACCCTGGGGCTGTTATTCCACTGAGTGGTCCGTCATTCCAGTCCCTGGACTGTCCTGCTGCACCCTGGGGCTGTCATTCCACTCTGGGACCTGTCATTCCAGTCCCTGCACACTCCTGCTGCACCCTGGGGCTGTCATTCCACTTTGGGACATGTCATTCCAGTCCCAGAACACTCCTGGAGCACCCTGGGGCTGTCATTCCACTCTGGGACATGTCATTCCAGTCCCTGCACACTCCTGCTGCACCCTGGGGCTGTCATTCCACTTTGGGACATGTCATTCCAGTCCCAGAACACTCCTGGACCACCCTGGGGCTGTCATTCCACTCTGGGACATGTCATTCCAGTCCCAGAACACTCCTGCAGCACCCTGGGGCTGTCATTTCACTCTGGGACATGTCATTCCTGTCCCTGCACACTCCTGCTGCACCCTGGGGCTGTCATTCCACTCTGGGACATGTCATTGCAGTCCCAGAACACTCCTGGAGCACCCTGGGGCTGTCATTCCACTCTGGGACATGTCATTCCATTCCCAAAACACTCCTGGAACACCCTGGGGCTGTCATTCCACTCTGGGACATGTCATTCCAGTCCCTGCACACTCTTTTTGCACCCTGGGGCTGTCATTCCACTCTGGGACATGTCATTCCAGTCCCAGCATACTCCTGGAGCACCCTGGGGCTGTCATTCCACTCCGTGGCCTCTCTGTCCTGTCCATGGACTCTCCTGCTACACCCTGGGGCTGTCATTCCACTCTGGGACATGTCATTCCAGTCCCAGAACACTTCTGGAGCTCCCTGAGGCTGTCATTCCACTTCGTGGCCTCTCCTTCCTGTCCCTGCACTCTCCTGCTGCACCCTGGGGCTGTTATTCCACTAAGTGGTCCGTCATTCCAGTCCCTGGACTGTCGTGCTGCACCCTGGGGCTGGCATTCCACTCTGGGACATGTCATTCCAGTCCCAGAACACTCCTGGAGCACCCTGGGGCTGTCATTCCACTCTGGGACATGTCATTCCAGTCCCAGAACACTCTTTCTGCACCCTGGGGCTGTCATTCCACTCTGGGACATGTCATTCCAGTCCCTGAACACTCCTGGAGCACCCTGGAGCTGTCATTCCACTCTGGGACATGTCATTCCAGTCCCAGAACACTCCTGGAACACCCTGGGGCTGTCATTCCACTCTGGGACATGTCATTCCAGTCCCAGAACACTCCTGCTGCACCCTGGGGCTGCCATTCCACTCTGGGACATGTCATTCCAGTCCCAGAACACTTCTGGAGCACCCTGGGGCTGTCATTCCACTCTGGGACATGTCATTCCAGTCCCTGAACACTCCTGGAGCACCCTGGAGCTGTCATTCCACTCTGGGACATGTCATTGCAGTCCCAGAACACTCCTGGAGCACCCTGGGGCTGTCATTCCACTCTGGGACATGTCATTCCAGTCCCTGCACACTCTTTCTGCACCCTGGGGCTGTCATTCCCACTTCGTGGCCTCTCCTTCCTGTCCCTGCACTCTCCTGCTGCACCCTGGGGCTGTTATTCCACTAAGTGGTCCGTCATTCCAGTCCCTGGACTGTCGTGCTGCACCCTGGGGCTGGCATTCCACTCTGGGACATGTCATTCCAGTCCCAGAACACTCCTGGAGCACCCTGGGGCTGTCATTCCACTCTGGGACATGTCATTCCAGTCCCAGAACACTCTTTCTGCACTCTGGGGCTGTCATTCCACTCTGGGACATGTCATTCCAGTCCCTGAACACTCCTGGAGCACCCTGGAGCTGTCATTCCACACTGGGACATGTCATTCCAGTCCCAGAACACTCCTGGAACACCCTGGGGCTGTCATTCCACTCTGGGACATATCATTCCAGTCCCAGAACACTCCTGCTGCACCCTGGGGCTGCCATTCCACTCTGGGACATGTCATTCCAGTCCCAGAACACTTCTGGAGCACCCTGGGGCTGTCATTCCACTCTGGGACATGTCATTCCAGTCCCTGAACACTCCTGGAGCACCCTGGAGCTGTCATTCCACTCTGGGACATGTCATTGCAGTCCCAGAACACTCCTGGAGCACCCTGGGGCTGTCATTCCACTCTGGGACATGTCATTCCAGTCCCTGCACACTCTTTCTGCACCCTGGGGCTGTCATTCCACTCTGGGATATGTCATTCCAGTCCCAGCATACTCCTGGAGCACCCTGGGGCTGTCATTCCACTCCGTGGCCTCTCTGTCCTGTCCATGGACTCTCCTGCTGCACCCTGGGGCTGTCATTCCACTCTGGGACATGTCATTCCAGGCCCAGAAAACTCCTGGAGCACCCTGGGGCTGTCATTCCACTCTGGGACATGTCATTCCAGTCCCCGAACACTTCTGGAGCTCCCTGAGGCTGTCATTCCACTTCGTGGCCTCTCCTTCCTGTCCCTGCACTCTCCTGCTGCACCCTGGGGCTGTTATTCCACTGAGTGGTCCGTCATTCCAGTCCCTGGACTGTCCTGCTGCACCCTGGGGCTGTCATTCCACTCTGGGACATGTCATTCTAGTCCCTGCACACTCCTGCTGCACCCTGGGGCTGTCATTCCACTTTGGGACATGTCATTTCAGTCCCTGGACTCTCCTGCAGCACCCTGGGGCTGTCATTTCACTCTGGGACATGTCATTCCAGTCCCAGAACACTCCTGCTGCACCCTGGGGCTGTCATTCCACTTTGGGACATGTCATTCCAGTCCCTGCACACTCCTGCAGCACCCTGGGGCTGTCATTCCACTCTGGGACATGTCATTCCAGTCCCTGCACACTCCTGCAGCACCCTGGGGCTGTCATTCCATTCTGGGACATGTCATTCCAGTCCCTGCACACTCCTGCAGCACCCTGGGGCTGTCATTTCACTCTGGGACATGTCATTCCAGTCCCTGCACACTCCTGCTGCACCCTGGGGCTGCCATTCCACTTTGGGACATGTCATTCCAGTCCCAGAACACTCCTGCAGCACCCTGGGGCTGTCATTTCACTCTGGGACATGTCATTCCAGTCCCAGAACACTCCTGCTGCACCCTGGGGCTGTCATTCCACTTTGGGACATGTCATTCCAGTCCCTGCACACTCCTGCAGCACCCTGGGGCTGTCATTCCACTCTGGGACATGTCATTCCAGTCCCTGCACACTCCTGCAGCACCCTGGGGCTGTCATTCCACTCTGGGACATGTCATTCCAGTCCCTGCACACTCCTGCAGCACCCTGGGGCTGTCATTTCACTCTGGGACATGTCATTCCAGTCCCTGCACACTCCTGCTGC
The DNA here is from genome assembly GCA_029375565.1 of Gekko gecko. NCBI lineage: Eukaryota > Metazoa > Chordata > Lepidosauria > Squamata > Gekkonidae > Gekko > Gekko gecko. The sequence goes on along the minus strand of JAPDNY010000150.1, from coordinate 29,109 downwards.
ACCCTGGGGCTGTCATTCCACTCTGGGACATGTCATTCCAGTCCCAGAACACTCCTGCAGCACCCTGGGGCTGTCATTCCACTCTGGGACATGTCATTCCAGTCCCTGCACACTCCTGCTGCACCCTGGGGCTGTCATTCCACTTTGGGACATGTCATTCCAGTCCCTGCACACTCCTGCAGCACCCTGGGGCTGTCATTCCACTCTGGGACATGTCATTCCAGTCCCAGAACACTCCTGCAGCACCCTGGGGCTGTCATTTCACTCTGGGACATGTCATTCCTGTCCCTGCACACTCCTGCTGCACCCTGGGGCTGTCATTCCACTCTGGGACATGTCATTGCAGTCCCAGAACACTCCTGGAGCACCCTGGGGCTGTCATTCCACTCTGGGACATGTCATTCCAGTCCCAAAACACTCCTGGAACACCCTGGGGCTGTCATTCCACTCTGGGACATGTCATTCCAGTCCCTGCACACTCTTTCTGCACCCTGGGGCTGTCATTCCACTCTGGGACATGTCATTCCAGTCCCAGCATACTCCTGGAGCACCCTGGGGCTGTCATTCCATTCCGTGGCCTCTCTGTCCTGTCCATGGACTCTCCTGCTACACCCTGGGGCTGTCATTCCACTCTGGGACATGTCATTCCAGTCCCAGAACACTTCTGGAGCTCCCTGAGGCTGTCATTCCACTTCGTGGCCTCTCCTTCCTGTCCCTGCACTCTCCTGCTGCACCCTGGGGCTGTTATTCCACTAAGTGGTCCGTCATTCCAGTCCCTGGACTGTCCTGCTGCACCCTGGGGCTGTCATTCCACTCTGGGACCTGTCATTCCAGTCCCTGCACACTCCTGCTGCACCCTGGGGCTGTCATTCCACTTTGGGACATGTCATTCCAGTCCCAGAACACTCCTGGAGCACCTTGGGGCTGTCATTCCACTCTGGGACATGTCATTCCAGTCCCAGAACACTCCTGCAGCACCCTGGGGCTGTCATTTCACTCTGGGACATGTCATTCCTGTCCCTGCACACTCCTGCTGCACCCTGGGGCTGTCATTCCACTCTGGGACATGTCATTGCAGTCCCAGAACACTCCTGGAGCACCCTGGGGCTGTCATTCCATTCTGGGACATGTCATTCTAGTCCCTGCACACTCTTTCTGCACCCTGGGGCTGTCATTCCACTCTGGGACATGTCATTCCAGTCCCAGCATACTCCTGGAGCACCCTGGGGCTGTCATTCCACTCCATGGCCTCTCTGTCCTGTCCATGGACTCTCCTGCTGCACCCTGGGGCTGTCATTCCACTCTGGGTCATGTCATTCCAGGCCCAGAACACTCCTGGAGCACCCTGGGGCTGTCATTCCAATCTGGGACATGTCATTCCAGTCCCAGAACACTCCTGCTGCCCCCAAGGGGCTGTCATTCCACTTTGGGACATGTCATTCCAGTCCCTGAACACTTCTGGTGCACCCTGGGGCTGTCATTCCACTCTGGGACATGTCATTCCAGGCCCAGAACACTCCTGGAGCACCCTGGGGCTGTCATTCCACTCTGGGACATGTCATTCCAGACCCAGAACACTCCTGGAGCACCCGGGGGCTGTCATTCCACTCTGGGACATGTCATTCCAGTCCCAGAACACTCCTGCTGCCCCCAAGGGGCTGTCATTCCAGTTTGGGACATGTCATTCCAGTCTCCAGAAACTCCTGCAGCACCCTGGGGCTGTCATTCCACTCCGTGGCCTCTCATTCCTGTCCCTGCACACTCCTGCTGCACCCTGGGGCTGTCATTCCACTCTGGGAAATGTCATTTCAGTCCCTGGACTCTCCTGCAGCACCCTGGGGCTGTCATTCCACTCTGGGACATGTCATTCCAGTCCCTGCACACTCCTGCTGCACCCTGGGGCTGTCATTCCACTCTGGGACATGTCATTGCAGTCCCAGAACACTACTGGAGCACCCTGAGGCTGTCATTCCACTCTGGGACATGTCATTCCAGTCCCAGAACACTCCTGCTGCCCCCAAGGGGCTGTCATTCCACTTTGGGACATGTCATTCCAGTCCCAGAACACTTCTGGTGCACCCTGGGGCTGTCATTCCAATCCGTGGCCTCTCATTCCTGTCCCTGCACACTCCTGCTGCACCCTGGGGCTGTCATTCCACTCTGGGACATGTCGTTGCAGTCCCAGAACACTCCTGCTGCACCCTGGGGCTGTCATTCCACTTTGGGACATGTCATTCCAGTCCCAGAACACTCCTGCAGCACCCTGGGGCTGTCATTTCACTCTGGGACATGTCATTCCAGTCCCAGAACACTCCTGCTGCACCCTGGGGCTGTCATTCCACTTTGGGACATGTCATTCCAGTCCCTGCACACTCCTGCAGCACCCTGGGGCTGTCATTCCACTCTGGGACATGTCATTCCAGTCCCTGCACACTCCTGCAGCACCCTGGGGCTGTCATTCCATTCTGGGACATGTCATTCCAGTCCCTGCACACTCCTGCAGCACCCTGGGGCTGTCATTTCACTCTGGGACATGTCATTCCAGTCCCTGCACACTCCTGCTGCACCCTGGGGCTGTCATTCCACTTTGGGACATGTCATTCCAGTCCCAGAACACTCCTGCAGCACCCTGGGGCTGTCATTTCACTCTGGGACATGTCATTCCAGTCCCAGAACACTCCTGCTGCACCCTGGGGCTGTCATTCCACTTTGGGACATGTCATTCCAGTCCCTGCACACTCCTGCAGCACCCTGGGGCTGTCATTCCACTCTGGGACATGTCATTCCAGTCCCTGCACACTCCTGCAGCACCCTGGGGCTGTCATTCCACTCTGGGACATGTCATTCCAGTCCCTGCACACTCCTGCAGCACCCTGGGGCTGTCATTTCACTCTGGGACATGTCATTCCAGTCCCTGCACACTCCTGCTGCACCCTGGGGCTGTCATTCCACTCTGGGACATGTCATTCCAGTCCCAGAACACTCCTGCAGCACCCTGGGGCTGTCATTTCACTCTGGGACATGTCATTCCAGTCCCTGCACACTCCTGCTGCACGCTGGGGCTGTCATTCCACTTTGGGACATGTCATTCCAGTCCCTGCACACTCCTGCAGCACCCTGGGGCTGTCATTCCACTCTGGGACATGTCATTCCAGTCCCAGAACACTCCTGCAGCACCCTGGGGCTGTCATTTCACTCTGGGACATGTCATTCCTGTCCCTGCACACTCCTGCTGCACCCTGGGGCTGTCATTCCACTCTGGGACATGTCATTGCAGTCCCAGAACACTCCTGGAGCACCCTGGGGCTGTCATTCCACTCTGGGACATGTCATTCCAGTCCCAAAACACTCCTGGAACACCCTGGGGCTGTCATTCCACTCTGGGACATGTCATTCCAGTCCCTGCACACTCTTTCTGCACCCTGGGGCTGTCATTCCACTCTGGGACATGTCATTCCAGTCCCAGCATACTCCTGGAGCACCCTGGGGCTGTCATTCCATTCCGTGGCCTCTCTGTCCTGTCCATGGACTCTCCTGCTACACCCTGGGGCTGTCATTCCACTCTGGGACATGTCATTCCAGTCCCAGAACACTTCTGGAGCTCCCTGAGGCTGTCATTCTCACTTCGTGGCCTCTCCTTCCTGTCCCTGCACTCTCCTGCTGCACCCTGGGGCTGTTATTCCACTAAGTGGTCCGTCATTCCAGTCCCTGGACTGTCCTGCTGCACCCTGGGGCTGTCATTCCACTCTGGGACCTGTCATTCCAGTCCCTGCACACTCCTGCTGCACCCTGGGGCTGTCATTCCACTTTGGGACATGTCATTCCAGTCCCAGAACACTCCTGCAGCACCCTGGGGCTGTCATTCCATTCTGGGACATGTCATTCCAGTCCCTGCACACTCCTGCAGCACCCTGGGGCTGTCATTTCACTCTGGGACATGTCATTCCAGTCCCTGCACACTCCTGCTGCACCCTGGGGCTGTCATTCCACTTTGGGACATGTCATTCCAGTCCCAGAACACTCCTGCAGCACCCTGGGGCTGTCATTTCACTCTGGGACATGTCATTCCAGTCCCAGAACACTCCTGCTGCACCCTGGGGCTGTCATTCCACTTTGGGACATGTCATTCCAGTCCCTGCACACTCCTGCAGCACCCTGGGGCTGTCATTCCACTCTGGGACATGTCATTCCAGTCCCTGCACACTCCTGCAGCACCCTGGGGCTGTCATTCCACTCTGGGACATGTCATTCCAGTCCCTGCACACTCCTGCAGCACCCTGGGGCTGTCATTTCACTCTGGGACATGTCATTCCAGTCCCTGCACACTCCTGCTGCACCCTGGGGCTGTCATTCCACTCTGGGACATGTCATTCCAGTCCCAGAACACTCCTGCAGCACCCTGGGGCTGTCATTTCACTCTGGGACATGTCATTCCAGTCCCTGCACACTCCTGCTGCACGCTGGGGCTGTCATTCCACTTTGGGACATGTCATTCCAGTCCCTGCACACTCCTGCAGCACCCTGGGGCTGTCATTCCACTCTGGGACATGTCATTCCAGTCCCAGAACACTCCTGCAGCACCCTGGGGCTGTCATTTCACTCTGGGACATGTCATTCCTGTCCCTGCACACTCCTGCTGCACCCTGGGGCTGTCATTCCACTCTGGGACATGTCATTGCAGTCCCAGAACACTCCTGGAGCACCCTGGGGCTGTCATTCCACTCTGGGACATGTCATTCCAGTCCCAAAACACTCCTGGAACACCCTGGGGCTGTCATTCCACTCTGGGACATGTCATTCCAGTCCCTGCACACTCTTTCTGCACCCTGGGGCTGTCATTCCACTCTGGGACATGTCATTCCAGTCCCAGCATACTCCTGGAGCACCCTGGGGCTGTCATTCCATTCCGTGGCCTCTCTGTCCTGTCCATGGACTCTCCTGCTACACCCTGGGGCTGTCATTCCACTCTGGGACATGTCATTCCAGTCCCAAAACACTTCTGGAGCTCCCTGAGGCTGTCATTCCACTTCGTGGCCTCTCCTTCCTGTCCCTGCACTCTCCTGCTGCACCCTGGGGCTGTTATTCCACTAAGTGGTCCGTCATTCCAGTCCCTGGACTGTCCTGCTGCACCCTGGGGCTGTCATTCCACTCTGGGACCTGTCATTCCAGTCCCTGCACACTCCTGCTGCACCCTGGGGCTGTCATTCCACTTTGGGACATGTCATTCCAGTCCCAGAACACTCCTGGAGCACCTTGGGGCTGTCATTCCACTCTGGGACATGTCATTCCAGTCCCAGAACACTCCTGCAGCACCCTGGGGCTGTCATTTCACTCTGGGACATGTCATTCCTGTCCCTGCACACTCCTGCTGCACCCTGGAGCTGTCATTCCACTCTGGGACATGTCATTGCAGTCCCAGAACACTCCTGGAGCACCCTGGGGCTGTCATTCCATTCTGGGACATGTCATTCCAGTCCCTGCACACTCTTTCTGCACCCTGGGGCTGTCATTCCACTCTGGGACATGTCATTCCAGTCCCAGCATACTCCTGGAGCACCCTGGGGCTGTCATTCCACTCCGTGGCCTCTCTGTCCTGTCCATGGACTCTCCTGCTGCACCCTGGGGCTGTCATTCCACCCTGGGTCATGTCATTCCAGGCCCAGAACACTCCTGGAGCACCCTGGGGCTGTCATTCCACTCTGGGACATGTCATTCCAGTCCCAGAACACTCCTGCTGCCCCCAAGGGGCTGTCATTCCACTTTGGGACATGTCATTCCAGTCCCTGAACACTTCTGGTGCACCCTGGGGCTGTCATTCCACTCTGGGACATGTCATTCCAGGCCCAGAACACTCCTGGAGCACCCTGGGGCTGTCATTCCACTCTGGGACATGTCATTCCAGGCCCAGAACACTCCTGGAGCACCCGGGAGCTGTCATTCCACTCTGGGACATGTCATTCCAGTCCCAGAACACTCCTGCTGCCCCCAAGGGGCTGTCATTCCAGTTTGGGACATGTCATTCCAGTCTCCAGAAACTCCTGCAGCACCCTGGGGCTGTCATTCCACTCCGTGGCCTCTCATTCCTGTCCCTGCACACTCCTGCTGCACCCTGGGGCTGTCATTCCACTCTGGGAAATGTCATTTCAGTCCCTGGACTCTCCTGCAGCACCCTGGGGCTGTCATTCCACTCTGGGACATGTCATTCCAGTCCCTGCACACTCCTGCTGCACCCTGGGGCTGTCATTCCACTCTGGGACATGTCATTGCAGTCCCAGAACACTACTGGAGCACCCTGAGGCTGTCATTCCACTCTGGGACATGTCATTCCAGTCCCAGAACACTCCTGCTGCCCCCAAGGGGCTGTCATTCCACTTTGGGACATGTCATTCCAGTCCCAGAACACTTCTGGTGCACCCTGGGGCTGTCATTCCAATCCGTGGCCTCTCATTCCTGTCCCTGCACACTCCTGCTGCACCCTGGGGCTGTCATTCCACTCTGGGACATGTCGTTGCAGTCCCAGAACACTCCTGGAGCAACCTGGGGCTGTCATTCCACTCTGGGAAATGTCATTTCAGTCCCTGGACTCTCCTGCAGCACCCTGGGGCTGTCATTCCACTCTGGGACATGTCATTCCAGTCCCAGAACACTCCTGGAGCATCCTGGGGCTGTCATTCCACTCTGGGACATGTCATTCCAGTCCCAGAACACTCCTGGAGCATCCTGGGGCTGTCATTACCACTCTGGGACATGTCATTCCAGTCCCAGAACACTCCTGCTGCACCCTGGGGCTGTCATTCCACTCTGGGACATGTCATTCCAGTCCCAGAACACTCCTGCAGCACCCTGGGGCTGCCATTCCACTCTGGGACATGCCAATCCAGTCCCAGAACACTTCTGGAGCACCCTGGGGCTGTCATTCCACTCTGGGACATGTCATTCCAGTCCCAGAACACTTCTGGAGCTCCCTGAGGCTGTCATTCCACTTCGTGGCCTCTCCTTCCTGTCCCTGCACTCTCCTGCTGCACCCTGGGGCTGTTATTCCACTGAGTGGTCCGTCATTCCAGTCCCTGGACTGTCCTGCTGCACCCTGGGGCTGTCATTCCACTCTGGGACATGTCATTCCAGTCCCTGCACACTTCTGCTGCACCCTGGGGCTGTCATTCCACTTTGGGACATGTCATTCCAGTCCCAGAACACTCCTGGAGCACCCTGGGGCTGTCATTCCACTCTGGGACATGTCATTCCAGTCCCAGAACACTCCTGCAGCACCCTGGGGCTGTCATTCCACTCTGGGACATGTCATTCCAGTCCCAGAACACTCCTGCAGCACCCTGGGGCTGTCATTTCACTCTGGGACATGTCATTCCTGTCCCTGCACACTCCTGCTGCACCCTGGGGCTGTCATTCCACTCTGGGACATGTCATTGCAGTCCCAGAACACTCCTGGAGCACCCTGGGGCTGTCATTCCACTCTGGGACATGTCATTCCAGTCCCAAAACACTCCTGGAACACCCTGGGGCTGTCATTCCACTCTGGGACATGTCATTCCAGTCCCTGCACACTCTTTCTGCACCCTGGGGCTGTCATTCCACTCTGGGACATGTCATTCCAGTCCCAGCATACTCCTGGAGCACCCTGGGGCTGTCATTCCACTCCGTGGCCTCTCTGTCCTGTCCATGGACTCTCCTGCTACACCCTGGGGCTGTCATTCCACTCTGGGACATGTCATTCCAGTCCCAGAACACTCCTGGAGAACCCTGGGGCTGTCATTCCATTCCGTGGCCTCTCTGTCCTGTCCATGGACTCTCCTGCTACACCCTGGGGCTGTCATTCCACTCTGGGACATGTCATTCCAGTCCCAGAACACTTCTGGAGCTCCCTGAGGCTGTCATTCCACTTCGTGGCCTCTCCTTCCTGTCCCTGCACTCTCCTGCTGCACCCTGGGGCTGTTATTCCACTAAGTGGTCCGTCATTCCAGTCCCTGGACTGTCCTGCTGCACCCTGGGGCTGTCATTCCACTCTGGGACCTGTCATTCCAGTCCCTGCACACTCCTGCTGCACCCTGGGGCTGTCATTCCACTTTGGGACATGTCATTCCAGTCCCAGAACACTCCTGGAGCACCTTGGGGCTGTCATTCCACTCTGGGACATGTCATTCCAGTCCCAGAACACTCCTGCAGCACCCTGGGGCTGTCATTTCACTCTGGGACATGTCATTCCTGTCCGTGCACACTCCTGCTGCACCCTGGGGCTGTCATTCCACTCTGGGACATGTCATTGCAGTCCCAGAACACTCCTGGAGCACCCTGGGGCTGTCATTCCATTCTGGGACATGTCATTCCAGTCCCTGCACACTCTTTCTGCACCCTGGGGCTGTCATTCCACTCTGGGACATGTCATTCCAGTCCCAGCATACTCCTGGAGCACCCTGGGGCTGTCATTCCACTCTGGGACATGTCATTCCAGTCCTAGAACACTCCTGCAGCACCCTGGGGCTGTCATTTCACTCTGGGACATGTCATTCCTGTCCGTGCACACTCCTGCTGCACCCTGGGGCTGTCATTCCACTCTGGGACATGTCATTGCAGTCCCAGAACACTCCTGGAGCACCCTGGGGCTGTCATTCCATTCTGGGACATGTCATTCCAGTCCCTGCACACTCTTTCTGCACCCTGGGGCTGTCATTCCACTCTGGGACATGTCATTCCAGTCCCAACATACTCCTGGAGCACCCTGGGGCTGTCATTCCACTCCGTGGCCTCTCTGTCCTGTCCCTGCACACTCCTGCTGCACCCTGGGGCTGTCATTCCACTCTGGGACATGTCATTCCAGTCCCAGAACACTCCTGCAGCACCCTGGGGCTGTCATTTCACTCTGGGACATGTCATTCCAGTCCCTGCACACTCCTGCTGCACGCTGGGGCTGTCATTCCACTTTGGGACATGTCATTCCAGTCCCTGCACACTCCTGCAGCACCCTGGGGCTGTCATTCCACTCTGGGACATGTCATTCCAGTCCCAGAACACTCCTGCAGCACCCTGGGGCTGTCATTTCACTCTGGGACATGTCATTCCTGTCCCTGCACACTCCTGCTGCACCCTGGGGCTGTCATTCCACTCTGGGACATGTCATTGCAGTCCCAGAACACTCCTGGAGCACCCTGGGGCTGTCATTCCACTCTGGGACATGTCATTCCAGTCCCAAAACACTCCTGGAACACCCTGGGGCTGTCATTCCACTCTGGGACATGTCATTCCAGTCCCTGCACACTCTTTCTGCACCCTGGGGCTGTCATTCCACTCTGGGACATGTCATTCCAGTCCCAGCATACTCCTGGAGCACCCTGGGGCTGTCATTCCATTCCGTGGCCTCTCTGTCCTGTCCATGGACTCTCCTGCTACACCCTGGGGCTGTCATTCCACTCTGGGACATGTCATTCCAGTCCCAGAACACTTCTGGAGCTCCCTGAGGCTGTCATTCCACTTCGTGGCCTCTCCTTCCTGTCCCTGCACTCTCCTGCTGCACCCTGGGGCTGTTATTCCACTAAGTGGTCCGTCATTCCAGTCCCTGGACTGTCCTGCTGCACCCTGGGGCTGTCATTCCACTCTGGGACCTGTCATTCCAGTCCCTGCACACTCCTGCTGCACCCTGGGGCTGTCATTCCACTTTGGGACATGTCATTCCAGTCCCAGAACACTCCTGGAGCACCTTGGGGCTGTCATTCCACTCTGGGACATGTCATTCCAGTCCCAGAACACTCCTGCAGCACCCTGGGGCTGTCATTTCACTCTGGGACATGTCATTCCTGTCCCTGCACACTCCTGCTGCACCCTGGAGCTGTCATTCCACTCTGGGACATGTCATTGCAGTCCCAGAACACTCCTGGAGCACCCTGGGGCTGTCATTCCATTCTGGGACATGTCATTCCAGTCCCTGCACACTCTTTCTGCACCCTGGGGCTGTCATTCCACTCTGGGACATGTCATTCCAGTCCCAGCATACTCCTGGAGCACCCTGGGGCTGTCATTCCACTCCGTGGCCTCTCTGTCCTGTCCATGGACTCTCCTGCTGCACCCTGGGGCTGTCATTCCACCCTGGGTCATGTCATTCCAGGCCCAGAACACTCCTGGAGCACCCTGGGGCTGTCATTCCACTCTGGGACATGTCATTCCAGTCCCAGAACACTCCTGCTGCCCCCAAGGGGCTGTCATTCCACTTTGGGACATGTCATTCCAGTCCCTGAACACTTCTGGTGCACCCTGGGGCTGTCATTCCACTCTGGGACATGTCATTCCAGGCCCAGAACACTCCTGGAGCACCCTGGGGCTGTCATTCCACTCTGGGACATGTCATTCCAGGCCCAGAACACTCCTGGAGCACCCGGGGGCTGTCATTCCACTCTGGGACATGTCATTCCAGTCCCAGAACACTCCTGCTGCCCCCAAGGGGCTGTCATTCCAGTTTGGGACATGTCATTCCAGTCTCCAGAAACTCCTGCAGCACCCTGGGGCTGTCATTCCACTCCGTGGCCTCTCATTCCTGTCCCTGCACACTCCTGCTGCACCCTGGGGCTGTCATTCCACTCTGGGAAATGTCATTTCAGTCCCTGGACTCTCCTGCAGCACCCTGGGGCTGTCATTCCACTCTGGGACATGTCATTCCAGTCCCTGCACACTCCTGCTGCACCCTGGGGCTGTCATTCCACTCTGGGACATGTCATTGCAGTCCCAGAACACTACTGGAGCACCCTGGAGGCTGTCATTCCACTCTGGGACATGTCATTCCAGTCCCAGAACACTCCTGCTGCCCCCAAGGGGCTGTCATTCCACTTTGGGACATGTCATTCCAGTCCCAGAACACTTCTGGTGCACCCTGGGGCTGTCATTCCAATCCGTGGCCTCTCATTCCTGTCCCTGCACACTCCTGCTGCACCCTGGGGCTGTCATTCCACTCTGGGACATGTCGTTGCAGTCCCAGAACACTCCTGGAGCAACCTGGGGCTGTCATTCCACTCTGGGAAATGTCATTTCAGTCCCTGGACTCTCCTGCAGCACCCTGGGGCTGTCATTCCACTCTGGGACATGTCATTCCAGTCCCAGAACACTCCTGGAGCATCCTGGGGCTGTCATTCCACTCTGGGACATGTCATTCCAGTCCCAGAACACTCCTGGAGCATCCTGGGGCTGTCATTACCACTCTGGGACATGTCATTCCAGTCCCAGAACACTCCTGCTGCACCCTGGGGCTGTCATTCCACTCTGGGACATGTCATTCCAGTCCCAGAACACTCCTGCAGCACCCTGGGGCTGCCATTCCACTCTGGGACATGCCAATCCAGTCCCAGAACACTTCTGGAGCACCCTGGGGCTGTCATTCCACTCTGGGACATGTCATTCCAGTCCCAGAACACTTCTGGAGCTCCCTGAGGCTGTCATTCCACTTCGTGGCCTCTCCTTCCCTGTCCCTGCACTCTCCTGCTGCACCCTGGGGCTGTTATTCCACTGAGTGGTCCGTCATTCCAGTCCCTGGACTGTCCTGCTGCACCCTGGGGCTGTCATTCCACTCTGGGACATGTCATTCCAGTCCCTGCACACTTCTGCTGCACCCTGGGGCTGTCATTCCACTTTGGGACATGTCATTCCAGTCCCAGAACACTCCTGGAGCACCCTGGGGCTGTCATTCCACTCTGGGACATGTCATTCCAGTCCCAGAACACTCCTGCAGCACCCTGGGGCTGTCATTCCACTCTGGGACATGTCATTCCAGTCCCAGAACACTCCTGCAGCACCCTGGGGCTGTCATTTCACTCTGGGACATGTCATTCCTGTCCCTGCACACTCCTGCTGCACCCTGGGGCTGTCATTCCACTCTGGGACATGTCATTGCAGTCCCAGAACACTCCTGGAGCACCCTGGGGCTGTCATTCCACTCTGGGACATGTCATTCCAGTCCCAAAACACTCCTGGAACACCCTGGGGCTGTCATTCCACTCTGGGACATGTCATTCCAGTCCCTGCACACTCTTTCTGCACCCTGGGGCTGTCATTCCACTCTGGGACATGTCATTCCAGTCCCAGCATACTCCTGGAGCACCCTGGGGCTGTCATTCCACTCCGTGGCCTCTCTGTCCTGTCCATGGACTCTCCTGCTACACCCTGGGGCTGTCATTCCACTCTGGGACATGTCATTCCAGTCCCAGAACACTCCTGGAGAACCCTGGGGCTGTCATTCCATTCCGTGGCCTCTCTGTCCTGTCCATGGACTCTCCTGCTACACCCTGGGGCTGTCATTCCACTCTGGGACATGTCATTCCAGTCCCAGAACACTTCTGGAGCTCCCTGAGGCTGTCATTCCACTTCGTGGCCTCTCCTTCCTGTCCCTGCACTCTCCTGCTGCACCCTGGGGCTGTTATTCCACTAAGTGGTCCGTCATTCCAGTCCCTGGACTGTCCTGCTGCACCCTGGGGCTGTCATTCCACTCTGGGACCTGTCATTCCAGTCCCTGCACACTCCTGCTGCACCCTGGGGCTGTCATTCCACTTTGGGACATGTCATTCCAGTCCCAGAACACTCCTGGAGCACCTTGGGGCTGTCATTCCACTCTGGGACATGTCATTCCAGTCCCAGAACACTCCTGCAGCACCCTGGGGCTGTCATTTCACTCTGGGACATGTCATTCCTGTCCGTGCACACTCCTGCTGCACCCTGGGGCTGTCATTCCACTCTGGGACATGTCATTGCAGTCCCAGAACACTCCTGGAGCACCCTGGGGCTGTCATTCCATTCTGGGACATGTCATTCCAGTCCCTGCACACTCTTTCTGCACCCTGGGGCTGTCATTCCACTCTGGGACATGTCATTCCAGTCCCAGCACACTCCTGGAGCACCCTGGGGCTGTCATTCCACTCTGGGACATGTCATTCCAGTCCCAGAACACTCCTGCAGCACCCTGGGGCTGTCATTTCACTCTGGGACATGTCATTCCTGTCCGTGCACACTCCTGCTGCACCCTGGGGCTGTCATTCCACTCTGGGACATGTCATTGCAGTCCCAGAACACTCCTGGAGCACCCTGGGGCTGTCATTCCATTCTGGGACATGTCATTCCAGTCCCTGCACACTCTTTCTGCACCCTGGGGCTGTCATTCCACTCTGGGACATGTCATTCCAGTCCCTGCACACACTTTCTGCACCCTGGGGCTGTCATTCCACTCTGGGACATGTCATTCCAGTCCCAGCATACTCCTGGAGCACCCTGGGGCTGTCATTCCACTCCGTGGCCTCTCTGTCCTGTCCATGGACTCTCCTGCTGCACCCTGGGGCTGTCATTCCACCCTGGGTCATGTCATTCCAGGCCCAGAACACTCCTGGAGCACCCTGGGGCTGTCATTCCACTCTGGGACATGTCATTCCAGTCCCAGAACACTCCTGCTACCCCCAAGGGGCTGTCATTCCACTTTGGGACATGTCATTCCAGTCCCTGAACACTTCTGGTGCACCCTGGGGCTGTCATTCCACTCTGGGACATGTCATTCCAGGCCCAGAACACTCCTGGAGCACCCGGGGCTGTCATTCCACTCTGGGACATGTCATTCCAGTCCCAGAACACTCCTGCTGCCCCCAAGGGGCTGTCATTCCACTTTGGGACATGTCATTCCAGTCTCCAGAAACTCCTGCAGCACCCTGGGGCTGTCATTCCACTCCGTGGCCTCTCATTCCTGTCCCTGCACACTCCTGCTGCACCCTGGGGCTGTCATTGCACTCTGGGACATGTCATTGCAGTCCCAGAACACTCCTGGAGCACCCTGGGGCTGTCATTCCACTCCGTGGCCTCTCTGTCCTGTCCATGGACTCTCCTGCTACACCCTGGGGCTGTCATTCCACTCTGGGACATGTCATTCCAGTCCCTGCACACTCTTTCTGCACCCTGGGGCTGTCATTCCACTCTGGGACATGTCATTCCAGTCCCAGCATACTCCTGGAGCACCCTGGGGCTGTCATTCCACTCCGTGGCCTCTCTGTCCTGTCCATGGACTCTCCTGCTGCACCCTGGGGCTGTCATTCCACCCTGGGTCATGTCATTCCAGGCCCAGAACACTCCTGGAGCACCCTGGGGCTGTCATTCCACTCTGGGACATGTCATTCCAGTCCCAGAACACTCCTGCTGCCCCCAAGGGGCTGTCATTCCACTTTGGGACATGTCATTCCAGTCCCTGAACACTTCTGGTGCACCCTGGGGCTGTCATTCCACTCTGGGACATGTCATTCCAGGCCCAGAACACTCCTGGAGCACCCGGGGCTGTCATTCCACTCTGGGACATGTCATTCCAGTCCCAGAACACTCCTGCTGCCCCCAAGGGGCTGTCATTCCACTTTGGGACATGTCATTCCAGTCTCCAGAAACTCCTGCAGCACCCTGGGGCTGTCATTCCACTCCGTGGCCTCTCATTCCTGTCCCTGCACACTCCTGCTGCACCCTGGGGCTGTCATTGCACTCTGGGACATGTCATTGCAGTCCCAGAACACTCCTGGAGCACCCTGGGGCTGTCATTCCACTCCGTGGCCTCTCTGTCCTGTCCATGGACTCTCCTGCTACACCCTGGGGCTGTCATTCCACTCTGGGACATGTCATTCCAGTCCCAGCATACTCCTGGAGCACCCTGGGGCTGTCATTCCACTCCGTGGCCTCTCTGTCCTGTCCATGGACTCTCCTGCTGCACCCTGGGGCTGTTATTCCACTGAGTGGTCCGTCATTCCAGTCCCTGGACTGTCCTGCTGCACCCTGGGGCTGTCATTCCACTCTGGGACATGTCATTCCAGTCCCTGCACACTCCTGCTGCACCCTTGGGCTGTCATTCCACTTTGGGACATGTCATTCCAGTCCCAGAACACTCCTGGAGCACCCTGGGGCTGTCATTCCACTCTGGGACATGTCATTCCAGTCCCAGAACACTCCTGCAGCACCCTGGGGCTGTCATTTCACTCTGGGACATGTCATTCCTGTCCCTGCACACTCCTGCTGCACCCTGGGGCTGTCATTCCACTCTGGGACATGTCATTGCAGTCCCAGAACACTCCTGGAGGACCCTGGGGCTGTCATTCCACTCTGGGACATGTCATTCCAGTCCCTGCACACTCTTTCTGCACCCTGGGGCTGTCATTCCACTCTGGGACATGTCATTCCAGTCCCAGCATACTCCTGGAGCACTCTGGGGCTGTCATTCCACTCCGTGGCCTCTCTGTCCTGTCCATGAACTCTCCTGCTGCACCCTGGGGCTGTCATTCCACTCTGGGACATGTCATTCCAGGCCCAGAACACTCCTGGAGCACCCTGGGGCTGTCATTCCACTCTGGGACATGTCATTCCAGTCCCAGAACACTTCTGGAGCTCCCTGAGGCTGTCATTCCACTTCGTGGCCTCTCCTTCCTGTCCCTGCACTCTCCTGCTGCACCCTGGGGCTGTTATTCCACTGAGTGGTCCGTCATTCCAGTCCCTGGACTGTCCTGCTGCACCCTGGGGCTGTCATTCCACTCTGGGACCTGTCATTCCAGTCCCTGCACACTCCTGCTGCACCCTGGGGCTGTCATTCCACTTTGGGACATGTCATTCCAGTCCCAGAACACTCCTGGAGCACCCTGGGGCTGTCATTCCACTCTGGGACATGTCATTCCAGTCCCAGAACACTCCTGCAGCACCCTCGGGCTGTTATTCCACTGAGTGGTCCGTCATTCCAGTCCCTGGACTGTCCTGCTGCACCCTGGGGCTGTCATTCGACTCTGGGACATGTCATTCCAGTCCCTGCACACTCCTGCTGCACCCTGGGGCTGTCATTCCACTTTGGGACATGTCATTCCAGTCCCAGAACACTCCTGGAGCACCCTGGGGCTGTCATTCCACTCTGGGACATGTCATTCCAGTCCCAGAACACTCCTGCAGCACCCTGGGGCTGTCATTTCACTCTGGGACATGTCATTCCTGTCCCTGCACACTCCTGCTGCACCCTGGGGCTGTCATTCCACTCTGGGACATATCATTGCAGTCCCAGAACACTCCTGGAGCACCCTGGGGCTGTCATTCCACTCTGGGACATGTCATTGCAGTCCCAGAACACTCCTGGAGCACCCTCGGGCTGTCATTCCACTCTGGGACATGTCATTCCAGTCCCAAAACACTCCTGGAACACCCTGGGGCTGTCATTCCACTCTGGGACATGTCATTCCAGTCCCTGCACACTCTTTCTGCACCCTGGGGCTGTCATTCCACTCTGGGACATGTCATTCCAGTCCCTGCACACTTCTGCTGCACCCTGGGGCTGTCATTCCACTTTGGGACATGTCATTCCAGTCCCAGAACACTCCTGGAGCACCCTGGGGCTGTCATTCCACTCTGGGACATGTCATTCCAGTCCCAGAACACTCCTGCAGCACCCTGGGGCTGTCATTCCACTCTGGGACATGTCATTCCAGTCCCAGAACACTCCTGCAGCACCCTGGGGCTGTCATTTCACTCTGGGACATGTCATTCCTGTCCCTGCACACTCCTGGAGCACCCTGGGGCTGTCATTCCACTCCGTGGCCTCTCTGTCCTGTCCATGGACTCTCCTGCTGCACCCTGGGGCTGTCATTCCACCCTGGGTCATGTCATTCCAGGCCCAGAACACTCCTGGAGCACCCTGGGGCTGTCATTCCACTCTGGGACATGTCATTCCAGTCCCAGAACACTCCTGCTGCCCCCAAGGGGCTGTCATTCCACTTTGGGACATGTCATTCCAGTCCCTGAACACTTCTGGTGCACCCTGGGGCTGTCATTCCACTCTGGGACATGTCATTCCAGGCCCAGAACACTCCTGGAGCACCCGGGGGCTGTCATTCCACTCTGGGACATGTCATTCCAGTCCCAGAACACTCCTGCTGCCCCCAAGGGGCTGTCATTCCACTTTGGGACATGTCATTCCAGTCTCCAGAAACTCCTGCAGCACCCTGGGGCTGTCATTCCACTCCGTGGCCTCTCATTCCTGTCCCTGCACACTCCTGCTGCACCCTGGGGCTGTCATTGCACCCTGGGTCATGTCATTCCAGGCCCAGAACACTCCTGGAGCACCCTGGGGCTGTCATTCCACTCTGGGACATGTCATTCCAGTCCCAGAACACTCCTGCTGCCCCCAAGGGGCTGTCATTCCACTTTGGGACATGTCATTCCAGTCCCTGAACACTTCTGGTGCACCCTGGGGCTGTCATTCCACTCTGGGACATGTCATTCCAGGCCCAGAACACTCCTGGAGCACCCGGGGGCTGTCATTCCACTCTGGGACATGTCATTCCAGTCCCAGAACACTCCTGCTGCCCCCAAGGGGCTGTCATTCCACTCTGGGACATATCATTGCAGTCCCAGAACACTCCTGGAGCACCCTGGGGCTGTCATTCCACTCTGGGACATGTCATTGCAGTCCCAGAACACTCCTGGAGCACCCTGGGGCTGTCATTCCACTCTGGGACATGTCATTCCAGTCCCAAAACACTCCTGGAACACCCTGGGGCTGTCATTCCACTCTGGGACATGTCATTCCAGTCCCTGCACACTCTTTCTGCACCCTGGGGCTGTCATTCCACTCTGGGACATGTCATTCCAGTCCCTGCACACTTCTGCTGCACCCTGGGGCTGTCATTCCACTTTGGGACATGTCATTCCAGTCCCAGAACACTCCTGGAGCACCCTGGGGCTGTCATTCCACTCTGGGACATGTCATTCCAGTCCCAGAACACTCCTGCAGCACCCTGGGGCTGTCATTCCACTCTGGGACATGTCATTCCAGTCCCAGAACACTCCTGCAGCACCCTGGGGCTGTCATTTCACTCTGGGACATGTCATTCCTGTCCCTGCACACTCCTGGAGCACCCTGGGGCTGTCATTCCACTCCGTGGCCTCTCTGTCCTGTCCATGGACTCTCCTGCTGCACCCTGGGGCTGTCATTCCACCCTGGGTCATGTCATTCCAGGCCCAGAACACTCCTGGAGCACCCTGGGGCTGTCATTCCACTCTGGGACATGTCATTCCAGTCCCAGAACACTCCTGCTGCCCCCAAGGGGCTGTCATTCCACTTTGGGACATGTCATTCCAGTCCCTGAACACTTCTGGTGCACCCTGGGGCTGTCATTCCACTCTGGGACATGTCATTCCAGGCCCAGAACACTCCTGGAGCACCCGGGGGCTGTCATTCCACTCTGGGACATGTCATTCCAGTCCCAGAACACTCCTGCTGCCCCCAAGGGGCTGTCATTCCACTTTGGGACATGTCATTCCAGTCTCCAGAAACTCCTGCAGCACCCTGGGGCTGTCATTCCACTCCGTGGCCTCTCATTCCTGTCCCTGCACACTCCTGCTGCACCCTGGGGCTGTCATTGCACCCTGGGTCATGTCATTCCAGGCCCAGAACACTCCTGGAGCACCCTGGGGCTGTCATTCCACTCTGGGACATGTCATTCCAGTCCCAGAACACTCCTGCTGCCCCCAAGGGGCTGTCATTCCACTTTGGGACATGTCATTCCAGTCCCTGAACACTTCTGGTGCACCCTGGGGCTGTCATTCCACTCTGGGACATGTCATTCCAGGCCCAGAACACTCCTGGAGCACCCTGGGGCTGTCATTCCACTCTGGGACATGTCATTCCAGTCCCAGAACACTCCTGCTGCCCCCAAGGGGCTGTCATTCCACTCTGGGACATATCATTGCAGTCCCAGAACACTCCTGGAGCACCCTGGGGCTGTCATTCCACTCTGGGACATGTCATTGCAGTCCCAGAACACTCCTGGAGCACCCTGGGGCTGTCATTCCACTCTGGGACATGTCATTCCAGTCCCAAAACACTCCTGGAACACCCTGGGGCTGTCATTCCACTCTGGGACATGTCATTCCAGTCCCTGCACACTCTTTCTGCACCCTGGGGCTGTCATTCCACTCTGGGACATGTCATTCCAGTCCCTGCACACTTCTGCTGCACCCTGGGGCTGTCATTCCACTTTGGGACATGTCATTCCAGTCCCAGAACACTCCTGGAGCACCCTGGGGCTGTCATTCCACTCTGGGACATGTCATTCCAGTCCCAGAACACTCCTGCAGCACCCTGGGGCTGTCATTCCACTCTGGGACATGTCATTCCAGTCCCAGAACACTCCTGCAGCACCCTGGGGCTGTCATTTCACTCTGGGACATGTCATTCCTGTCCCTGCACACTCCTGGAGCACCCTGGGGCTGTCATTCCACTCCGTGGCCTCTCTGTCCTGTCCATGGACTCTCCTGCTGCACCCTGGGGCTGTCATTCCACCCTGGGTCATGTCATTCCAGGCCCAGAACACTCCTGGAGCACCCTGGGGCTGTCATTCCACTCTGGGACATGTCATTCCAGTCCCTGAACACTTCTGGTGCACCCTGGGGCTGTCATTCCACTCTGGGACATGTCATTCCAGGCCCAGAACACTCCTGGAGCACCCTGGGGCTGTCATTCCACTCTGGGACATGTCATTCCAGTCCCAGAACACTCCCTGCTGCCCCCAAGGGGCTGTCATTCCACTTTGGGACATGTCATTCCAGTCTCCAGAAACTCCTGCAGCACCCTGGGGCTGTCATTCCACTCCGTGGCCTCTCATTCCTGTCCCTGCACACTCCTGCTGCACCCTGGGGCTGTCATTGCACTCTGGGACATGTCATTGCAGTCCCAGAACACTCCTGGAGCACCCTGGGGCTGTCATTCCACTCCGTGGCCTCTCTGTCCTGTCCATGGACTCTCCTGCTACACCCTGGGGCTGTCATTCCACTCTGGGACATGTCATTCCAGTCCCTGCACACACTTTCTGCACCCTGGTGCTGTCATTCCACTCTGGGACATGTCATTCCAGTCCCAGCATACTCCTGGAGCACCCTGGGGCTGTCATTCCACTCCGTGGCCTCTCTGTCCTGTCCATGGACTCTCCTGCTGCACCCTGGGGCTGTCATTCCACCCTGGGTCATGTCATTCCAGGCCCAGAACACTCCTGGAGCACCCTGGGGCTGTCATTCCACTCTGGGACATGTCATTCCAGTCCCAGAACACTCCTGCTACCCCCAAGGGGCTGTCATTCCACTTTGGGACATGTCATTCCAGTCCCTGAACACTTCTGGTGCACCCTGGGGCTGTCATTCCACTCTGGGACATGTCATTCCAGGCCCAGAACACTCCTGGAGCACCCGGGGGCTGTCATTCCACTCTGGGACATGTCATTCCAGTCCCAGAACACTCCTGCTGCCCCCAAGGGGCTGTCATTCCACTTTGGGACATGTCATTCCAGTCTCCAGAAACTCCTGCAGCACCCTGGGGCTGTCATTCCACTCCGTGGCCTCTCATTCCTGTCCCTGCACACTCCTGCTGCACCCTGGGGCTGTCATTGCACTCTGGGACATGTCATTGCAGTCCCAGAACACTCCTGGAGCACCCTGGGGCTGTCATTCCACTCCGTGGCCTCTCTGTCCTGTCCATGGACTCTCCTGCTACACCCTGGGGCTGTCATTCCACTCTGGGACATGTCATTCCAGTCCCAGCATACTCCTGGAGCACCCTGGGGCTGTCATTCCACTCCGTGGCCTCTCTGTCCTGTCCATGGACTCTCCTGCTGCACCCTGGGGCTGTTATTCCACTGAGTGGTCCGTCATTCCAGTCCCTGGACTGTCCTGCTGCACCCTGGGGCTGTCATTCCACTCTGGGACATGTCATTCCAGTCCCTGCACACTCCTGCTGCACCCTTGGGCTGTCATTCCACTTTGGGACATGTCATTCCAGTCCCAGAACACTCCTGGAGCACCCTGGGGCTGTCATTCCACTCTGGGACATGTCATTCCAGTCCCAGAACACTCCTGCAGCACCCTGGGGCTGTCATTTCACTCTGGGACATGTCATTCCTGTCCCTGCACACTCCTGCTGCACCCTGGGGCTGTCATTCCACTCTGGGACATGTCATTGCAGTCCCAGAACACTCCTGGAGCACCCTGGGGCTGTCATTCCACTCTGGGACATGTCATTCCAGTCCCTGCACACTCTTTCTGCACCCTGGGGCTGTCATTCCACTCTGGGACATGTCATTCCAGTCCCAGCATACTCCTGGAGCACCCTGGGGCTGTCATTCCCACTCCGTGGCCTCTCTGTCCTGTCCATGAACTCTCCTGCTGCACCCTGGGGCTGTCATTCCACTCTGGGACATGTCATTCCAGGCCCAGAACACTCCTGGAGCACCCTGGGGCTGTCATTCCACTCTGGGACATGTCATTCCAGTCCCAGAACACTTCTGGAGCTCCCTGAGGCTGTCATTCCACTTCGTGGCCTCTCCTTCCTGTCCCTGCACTCTCCTGCTGCACCCTGGGGCTGTTATTCCACTGAGTGGTCCGTCATTCCAGTCCCTGGACTGTCCTGCTGCACCCTGGGGCTGTCATTCCACTCTGGGACCTGTCATTCCAGTCCCTGCACACTCCTGCTGCACCCTGGGGCTGTCATTCCACTTTGGGACATGTCATTCCAGTCCCAGAACACTCCTGGAGCACCCTGGGGCTGTCATTCCACTCTGGGACATGTCATTCCAGTCCCAGAACACTCCTGCAGCACCCTGGGGCTGTCATTCCACTCTGTGGACATGTCATTCCAGTCCCTGGACTACTCCTGCTGCACCCTGGGGCTGTCATTCCACTCTGGGACATGTCATTCCAGTCCCTGAACACTCCTGCAGCACCCTGGGGCTGTCATTCCACTCTGGGACATGTCATTCCAGTCCCAGAACACTCCTGGAGCACCCTGGGGCTGTCATTCCACTCTGGGACATGTCATTCCAGTCCCAGAACACTCCTGGAGCACCCTGGGGCTGTCATTCCACTCTGTGGACATGTCATTCCTGTCCCTGCACACTCCTGCTGCACCCTGGGGCTGTCATTCCACTCTGGGACATGTCATTCCAGTCCCTGCACACTCCTGCTGCACCCTGGGGCTGTTATTCCACTGAGTGGTCCGTCATTCCAGTCCCTGGACTACTCCTGGCAGCACCCTGGGGCTGTCATTCCACTCTGGGACATGTCATTCCAGTCCCTGCACACTCCTGCTGCACCCTGGGGCTGTCATTCCACTTTGGGACATGTCATTCCAGTCCCAGAACACTCTTGCAGCACCCTGGGGCTGTCATTCCACTCTGGGACATGTCATTCCAGTCCCAGAACACTTCTGCAGCACCCTGGGGCTGTCATTCCACTCTGGGACATGTCATTCCAGTCCCAGAACACTCCTGGAGCACCCTGGGGCTGTCATTCCACTCTGGGACATGTCATTCCAGTCCCAGAACACTCCTGCAGCACCCTGGGGCTGTCATTCCACTCTGGGACATGTCATTCCAGTCCCAGAACACTCCTGCAGCACCCTGGGGCTGTCATTTCACTCTGGGACATGTCATTCCTGTCCCTGCACACTCCTGCTGCACCCTGGGGCTGTCATTCCACTCTGGGACATGTCATTGCAGTCCCAGAACACTCCTGGAGCACCCTGGGGCTGTCATTCCACTCTGGGACATGTCATTCCAGTCCCAAAACACTCCTGGAACACCCTGGGGCTGTCATTCCACTCTGGGACATGTCATTCCAGTCCCTGCACACTCTTTCTGCACCCTGGGGCTGTCATTCCACTCTGGGACATGTCATTCCAGTCCCAGCATACTCCTGGAGCACCCTGGGGCTGTCATTCCACTCCGTGGCCTCTCTGTCCTGTCCATGGACTCTCCTGCTACACCCTGGGGCTGTCATTCCACTCTGGGACATGTCATTCCAGTCCCAGAACACTCCTGGAGCACCCTGGGGCTGTCATTCCATTCCGTGGCCTCTCTGTCCTGTCCATGGACTCTCCTGCTACACCCTGGGGCTGTCATTCCACTCTGGGACATGTCATTCCAGTCCCAGAACACTTCTGGAGCTCCCTGAGGCTGTCATTCCACTTCGTGGCCTCTCCTTCCTGTCCCTGCACTCTCCTGCTGCACCCTGGGGCTGTTATTCCACTAAGTGGTCCGTCATTCCAGTCCCTGGACTGTCCTGCTGCACCCTGGGGCTGTCATTCCACTCTGGGAACTGTCATTCCAGTCCCTGCACACTCCTGCTGCACCCTGGGGCTGTCATTCCACTTTGGGACATGTCATTCCAGTCCCAGAACACTCCTGGAGCACCTTGGGGCTGTCATTCCACTCTGGGACATGTCATTCCAGTCCCAGAACACTCCTGCAGCACCCTGGGGCTGTCATTTCACTCTGGGACATGTCATTCCTGTCCCTGCACACTCCTGCTGCACCCTGGGGCTGTCATTCCACTCTGGGACATGTCATTCCAGTCCCAGAACACTCCTGGAGCACCCTGGGGCTGTCATTCCATTCTGGGACATGTCATTCCAGTCCCTGCACACTCTTTCTGCACCCTGGGGCTGTCATTCCACTCTGGGACATGTCATTCCAGTCCCAGCATACTCCTGGAGCACCCTGGGGCTGTCATTCCACTCCGTGGCCTCTCTGTCCTGTCCATGGACTCTCCTGCTGCACCCTGGGGCTGTCATTCCACCCTGGGTCATGTCATTCCAGGCCCAGAACACTCCTGGAGCACCCTGGGGCTGTCATTCCACTCTGGGACATGTCATTCCAGTCCCAGAACACTCCTGCTGCCCCCAAGGGGCTGTCATTCCACTTTGGGACATGTCATTCCAGTCCCTGAACACTTCTGGTGCACCCTGGGGCTGTCATTCCACTCTGGGACATGTCATTCCAGGCCCAGAACACTCCTGGAGCACCCTGGGGCTGTCATTCCACTCTGGGACATGTCATTCCAGGCCCAGAACACTCCTGGAGCACCCGGGGCTGTCATTCCACTCTGGGACATGTCATTCCAGTCCCAGAACACTCCTGCTGCCCCCAAGGGGCTGTCATTCCACTTTGGGACATGTCATTCCAGTCTCCAGAAACTCCTGCAGCACCCTGGGGCTGTCATTCCACTCCGTGGCCTCTCATTCCTGTCCCTGCACACTCCTGCTGCACCCTGGGGCTGTCATTGCACTCTGGGACATGTCATTCCAGTCCCAGAACACTCCTGGAGCACCCTGGGGCTGTCATTCCACTCTGGGACATGTCATTCCAGTCCCAAAACACTCCTGGAACACCCTGGGGCTGTCATTCCACTCTGGGACATGTCATTCCAGTCCCTGCACACTCCTGCTGCACCCTGGGGCTGTTATTCCACTGAGTGGTCCGTCATTCCAGTCCCTGGACTGTCCTGCTGCACCCTGGGGCTGTCATTCCACTCTGGGACATGTCATTCCAGTCCCTGCACACTTCTGCTGCACCCTGGGGCTGTCATTCCACTTTGGGACATGTCATTCCAGTCCCAGAACACTCCTGCAGCACCCTGGGGCTGTCATTCCACTCTGGGACATGTCATTCCAGTCCCAGAACACTCCTGCAGCACCCTGGGGCTGTCATTCCACTCTGGGACATGTCATTCCAGTCCCAGAACACTCCTGGAGCACCCTGGGGCTGTCATTCCACTCTGGGACATGTCATTCCAGTCCCAGAACACTCCTGCAGCACCCTGGGGCTGTCATTTCACTCTGGGACATATCATTCCTGTCCCTGCACACTCCTGCTGCACCCTGGGGCTGTCATTCCACTCTGCGACATGTCATTGCAGTCCCAGAACACTCCTGGAGCACCCTGGGGCTGTCATTCCACTCTGGGACATGTCATTCCAGTCCCAAAACACTCCTGGAACACCCTGGGGCTGTCATTCCACTCTGGGACATGTCATTCCAGTCCCTGCACACTCTTTCTGCACCCTGGGGCTGTCATTCCACTCTGGGACATGTCATTCCAGTCCCAGCATACTCCTGGAGCACCCTGGGGCTGTCATTCCACTCCGTGGCCTCTCTGTCCTGTCCATGGACTCTCCTGCTACACCCTGGGGCTGTCATTCCACTCTGGGACATGTCATTCCAGTCCCAGAACACTCCTGAGCACCCTGGGGCTGTCATTCCATTCCGTGGCCTCTCTGTCCTGTCCATGGACTCTCCTGCTACACCCTGGGGCTGTCATTCCACTCTGGGACATGTCATTCCAGTCCCAGAACACTTCTGGAGCTCCCTGAGGCTGTCATTCCACTTCGTGGCCTCTCCTTCCTGTCCCTGCACTCTCCTGCTGCACCCTGGGGCTGTTATTCCACTAAGTGGTCCGTCATTCCAGTCCCTGGACTGTCCTGCTGCACCCTGGGGCTGTCATTCCACTCTGGGAACTGTCATTCCAGTCCCTGCACACTCCTGCTGCACCCTGGGGCTGTCATTCCACTTTGGGACATGTCATTCCAGTCCCAGAACACTCCTGGAGCACCTTGGGGCTGTCATTCCACTCTGGGACATGTCATTCCAGTCCCAGAACACTCCTGCAGCACCCTGGGGCTGTCATTTCACTCTGGGACATGTCATTCCTGTCCCTGCACACTCCTGCTGCACCCTGGGGCTGTCATTCCACTCTGGGACATGTCATTCCAGTCCCAGAACACTTCTGGAGCACCCTGGGGCTGTCATTCCATTCTGGGACATGTCATTCCAGTCCCTGCACACTCTTTCTGCATCCTGGGGCTGTCATTCCACTCTGGGACATGTCATTCCAGTCCCAGCATACTCCTGGAGCACCCTGGGGCTGTCATTCCCACTCCGTGGCCTCTCTGTCCTGTCCATGGACTCTCCTGCTGCACCCTGGGGCTGTCATTCCACTCTGGGACATGTCATTCCAGTCCCTGCACACTCCCTGCTGCACCCCTGGGGCTGTTATTCCACTGAGTGGTCCGTCATTCCAGTCCCTGGACTGTCCTGCTGCACCCTGGGGCTGTCATTCCACTCTGGGACATGTCATTCCAGGCCCTGCACACTTCTGCTGCACCCTGGGGCTGTCATTCCACTTTGGGACATGTCATTCCAGTCCCAGAACACTCCTGCAGCACCCTGGGGCTGTCATTCCACTCTGGGACATGTCATTCCAGTCCCAGAACACTCCCGTGCAGCACCCTGGGGCTGTCATTCCACTCTGGGACATGTCATTCCAGTCCCAGAACACTCCTGGAGCACCCTGGGGCTGTCATTCCACTCTGGGACATGTCATTCCAGTCCCAGAACACTCCTGCAGCACCCTGGGGCTGTCATTTCACTCTGGGACATGTCATTCCGTGTCCCATGCAACACTCCTGCGTCAGCACCCTGGGGCTGTCATTCCACTCTGGGACATGTCATTGCAGTCCCAGAACACTCCTGGAGCACCCTGGGGCTGTCATTCCACTCTGGGACATGTCATTCCAGTCCCAAAACACTCCTGGAACACCCTGGGGCTGTCATTCCACTCTGGGACATGTCATTCCAGTCCCTGCACACTCTTTCTGCACCCTGGGGCTGTCATTCCACTCTGGGACATGTCATTCCAGTCCCAGCATACTCCTGGAGCACCCTGGGGCTGTCATTCCACTCCGTGGCCTCTCTGTCCTGTCCATGGACTCTCCTGCTACACCCTGGGGCTGTCATTCCACTCTGGGACATGTCATTCCAGTCCCAGAACACTCCTGGAGCACCCTGGGGCTGTCATTCCATTCTCGTGGCCTCTCTGTCCTGTCCATGGACTCTCCTGCTACACCCTGGGGCTGTCATTCCACTCTGGGACATGTCATTCCAGTCCCAGAACACTTCTGGAGCTCCCTGAGGCTGTCATTCCACTTCGTGGCCTCTCCTTCCTGTCCCTGCACTCTCCTGCTGCACCCTGGGGCTGTTATTCCACTAAGTGGTCCGTCATTCCAGTCCCTGGACTGTCCTGCTGCACCCTGGGGCTGTCATTCCACTCTGGGAACTGTCATTCCAGTCCCTGCACACTCCTGCTGCACCCTGGGGCTGTCATTCCACTTTGGGACATGTCATTCCAGTCCCAGAACACTCCTGGAGCACCTTGGGGCTGTCATTCCACTCTGGGACATGTCATTCCAGTCCCAGAACACTCCTGCAGCACCCTGGGGCTGTCATTTCACTCTGGGACATGTCATTCCTGTCCCTGCACACTCCTGCTGCACCCTGGGGCTGTCATTCCACTCTGGGACATGTCATTCCAGTCCCAGAACACTTCTGGAGCACCCTGGGGCTGTCATTCCATTCTGGGACATGTCATTCCAGTCCCTGCACACTCTTTCTGCATCCTGGGGCTGTCATTCCACTCTGGGACATGTCATTCCAGTCCCAGCATACTCCTGGAGCACCCTGGGGCTGTCATTCCACTCCGTGGCCTCTCTGTCCTGTCCATGGACTCTCCTGCTGCACCCTGGGGCTGTCATTCCACCCTGGGTCATGTCATTCCAGGCCCAGAACACTCCTGGAGCACCCTGGGGCTGTCATTCCACTCTGGGACATGTCATTCCAGTCCCAGAACACTCCTGCTGCCCCCAAGGGGCTGTCATTCCACTTTGGGACATGTCATTCCAGTCCCTGAACACTTCTGGTGCACCCTGGGGCTGTCATTCCACTCTGGGACATGTCATTCCAGGCCCAGAACACTCCTGGAGCACCCTGGGGCTGTCATTCCACTCTGGGACATGGCATTCCAGGCCC
Organism: Gekko gecko; assembly: GCA_029375565.1. Classification (NCBI taxonomy): domain Eukaryota; kingdom Metazoa; phylum Chordata; class Lepidosauria; order Squamata; family Gekkonidae; genus Gekko; species Gekko gecko. The sequence continues at coordinate 1,445 of JAPDNY010000150.1, read as the reverse complement.
AGAACACTCCTGGAGCACCCGGGGCTGTCATTCCACTCTGGGACATGTCATTCCAGTCCCAGAACACCTCCTGCTGCCCCCAAGGGGCTGTCATTCCACTTTGGGACATGTCATTCCAGTCTCCAGAAACTCCTGCAGCACCCTGGGGCTGTCATTCCACTCCGTGGCCTCTCATTCCTGTCCCTGCACACTCCTGCTGCACCCTGGGGCTGTCATTCCACTCTGGGACATGTCATTCCAGTCCCAGAACACTCCTGGAGCACCCTGGGGCTGTCATTCCACTCTGGGACATGTCATTCCAGTCCCAAAACACTCCTGGAACACCCTGGGGCTGTCATTCCACTCTGGGACATGTCATTCCAGTCCCTGCACACTCCTGCTGCACCCTGGGGCTGTCATTCCACTCTGGGACATGTCATTGCAGTCCCAGAACACTACTGGAGCACCCTGAGGCTGTCATTCCACTCTGGGACATGTCATTCCAGTCCCAGAACACTCCTGCAGCACCCTGGGGCTGTCATTCCACTCTGGGACATGTCATTCCAGTCCCAGAACACTCCTGCTGCACCCAAGGGGCTGTCATTCCACTTTGGGACATGTCATTCCAGTCCGAGAACACTTCTGGTGCACCCTGGGGCTGTCATTCCAATCCGTGGCCTCTCATTCCTGTCCCTGCACACTCCTGCTGCACCCTGGGGCTGTCATTCCACTCTGGGACATGTCATTGCAGTCCCAGAACACTCCTGGAGCACCCTGGGGCTGTCATTCCACTCTGGGAAATGTCATTTCAGTCCCTGGACTCTCCTGCAGCACCCTGGGGCTGTCATTCCACTCTGGGACATGTCATTCCAGTCCCTGCACACTCCTGCAGCATCCTGGGGCTGTCATTCCACTCTGGGACATGTCATTCCAGTCCCAGAACACTCCTGGAGCACCCTGGGGCTGTCATTCCACTCTGGGACATGTCATTCCAGTCCCAGAACACTCCTGGAGCACCCTGGGGCTGTCATTCCACTCTGGGACATGTCATTCCAGTCCCAGAACACTCCTGCTGCACCCTGGGGCTGTCATTCCACTCTGGGACATGTCATTCCAGTCCCAGAACACTTCTGGAGCACCCTGAGGCTGTCATTCCACTCCGTGGCCTCTCCTTCCTGTCCCTGCACTCTCCTGCTGCACCCTGGGGCTGTCATTCCACTCTAGTGGTCACGTCATTCCAGTCCCAGAACTACTCCTGCAGCACCCTGGGGCTGTCATTCCACTCTGGGACATGTCATTCCAGTCCCTGCACACTCCTGCTGCACCCCTGGGGCTGTCATTCCACTTTGGGACATGTCATTCCAGTCCCAGAACACTCCTGGAGCACCCTGGGGCTGTCATTCCACTCTGTGGACCTGTCATTCCAGTCCCAGCACACTCCTGCAGCACCCTGGGGCTGTCATTCC